>CAUYQG010083028.1:0-36529 GCA_963574415.1 Tarsius wallacei
GTGCCTGTAATTCCAGCTACTCGGAAGGCTGAGGCGGAAGGATCGCCGGAGCCCAGCAGGTCGAGGCTGCGGTGGCCGGGAGTGGCCACTGCACTCCAGTCTGGGCGACAGAGTGAGACTCCAACTCAAAAAAAAAAAAAATCATATATATATATATATGTATATGCAAAATTCTACATTATGTACCAAAGGAAAAAAAAATTCAAGGATTATTTAATTTCAAAGCCAGATGTAAAACTGTTTGTGTTAATGCCACACTATAGCTCCACTGTAGGTAAAAAGAAATACCCAACATCCTTTGTCAGTCTGGGAAAATAGGTTCTGAGTTATGAGAGCTATGACTAACGAGTGCCCCTGAGGAATGCATTTCTCTGTTAAACACACTGACCTTGTACTCTGAAGCCTTTGATGTTCTTGAGGGCAGTTGGACTCATTCTGCATTATTTTCTTCTTTTTCTGGAGGAAGCACAGCTACTCTAGTAAAACAGAAAAAATAAAAATAAAACTTCCTGTGGATGAAATGGAAATATCTTGCAAAATGTAAGCCTCTTATATGAAACTGGAATGCCCAGGATTTCTCACTAATGGCCAAAGTTGGGAGACCCATGGCTTATGGAGCATATGTCATCTTTACTTCCTATGAATGAGACCAATGCGGAAGTTGAAAAATAGAGCCCCACACTGATAAGATAGAAACCTACTGCTAAGGCTTTGCAAGATTTATCAAGAAAGTGGTCAGCCCAGCCTGGGCAACACAGCGAGACCTTGACTCTTAAAAAAAAAAAAAAATCAAAATTAGCCAGGTGTGGAGGCATGCACCTGTAGTCCCAGCCACTTGAGAGGCTGACTGAGCAGAAGGATGGCCTGAGCCCAGGAGGCCGAAGCTGTGGTGAGCCATGATGGTACCACTGCATTCCAGCTTGGGCAACAGAGCAAGACCTTGCCTCAAAAAAAAAAGAAGAAAAAAGGTGGCCAGTGACTTAAAATGATGGCTAATCACAACCAGAAGCATAGAAAAATGCATTCATTCAACCATTGTCTGCTTATTAATACAAACCTCTAGTTCACATAGTGAAGCTTAGTTGACCTGAGGACCACACCATCTTTCTTTCTGACTAAATTCAAACTGTGGCTTTAACTGACTTCTCTGAATTAAGAGCATTTGGGCTCCACCTGTGTGCTGAGGTCTGTTGGGTTTGTTGGGGAATACTAACCTATTAGTGATTTTTAAGACTGATTCAAACCCCTTGACCAGGAGACATTAGAGGATGAATGAGAAAGTGGAACACATTAAGCAACTTAGAATAGAGGAAAATAATAGCATTAGAGATCACTATACTTTTGACATTTTATAGTATGTAAATTATAATTAATATGCAAATGATCACCATTTACTTGATTCAAAAACTCAAAACTTTTCATAATGGGATTGAAGCACAAAGTACAATATTTATAGTCAGAGCATGGTCTTTACTTTCAATAATGATTATTCCATCAGACATGGTGGCTTATGCCCATAATCCCAGCACTTTGGAAGGCCAAGGTGAGAGGATGCTTGATCCCAAGAGTTTGAGACCAGCCTGAGCAACATAATGAGACCTCGTCTCTACAAAAAAAAAAAAAAAAAAAAGGTCAGGTGTGGTAGTGTACACCTGTAGTCCCAGCTATTTGGGAGGCTGAGGATGGAGGATCACCTGAGCCCAGGAGATCAAGGCTGCAGTGAGCCATGATCATGCCAGTACATTCCAGTCAGGGGGACAGAGTGAGACTCTAACTCAGAAATAATAATAATGATTATTCCCTTTGGGCTGGACAGCAAGTTTGGCTCTAGGTTCTAATGAGTTTCCAGTGCCACGCCAAGGCATTTGACTATTCTTTCTTATTCTCCACTGTCTTGCAGACCAGATGACGTGCTTCTGCATCGCACACATGATGAGATCGTCCTCCTGCACTGCTTCCTCTGGCCCCTGGTGACTTTTGTGGTGGGCGTTCTCATCGTGGTCCTGACCATCTGTGCCAAGAGCCTGGCAGTCAAGGCAGAAGCCATGAAGAAGCGCAAGTTCTCTTAAAGGGGCAGAAGCTTGTAGAAAGCAAAGCACAGAAGCTGCACCCATCGGCACACGTCCACCTGCGGAGCCCGTGTTTCTGGGCGCAGGAGATGGGAAGGGCCATGGCAGGGCCCTGAGAGGCCCGTCCCTCAGTGGCAGCAGAAACAGGCACAACTGGAAGACTTGGAACCTCATAGCTTATATTCCATGTATCGTAGCGATGGCTAAAGGGTCAACTCTTAGCTGTATGGAGTAGCTATTTCAATAAACCCAATAAGAAGTTAATTTTCTTTGGAAAGTAATAGTACATTATTTGTACAGTGTAGTATACAAACCATTATGATTTATGCTACTTAAAAATATTAAAATAGAGTGGTCTGTGTTCTTTTCTATTTCTTTTTTATGCTTAGAACACCAGGGTTAAAAAAAAAAGGGGGAAGTGGGGGGTCTCAGGGTTTTATTTACTTCCACTAGATTAAACTTTTACTTGATAATAATGATTCTTGCTGAAGTCTTAACCTTACTGTGTAACACTCAATTTCCACTATTAAAGAGGACCTTTTAGGCCTGATGCTGTGGCTTACACCTCCAATCCAAGCACTTGGGAGGTCAAGGTGGGAGGATTGCTTGAGCCCAGGAGTCAGAGACTAGCCTGGGCAACATAGCAAAACCTTGTCTTTACGAAAAATCAAAGTATTAGCTGGGTATGGTAATGTGACCTGTGGTTCCAGCCACTCAGGAGGCTGAGGGAGAAGGATCACCTGAGCCCAGAAGGTCAAGGCTGCAGTGAGCCATAATTGTCCCACTGTACTCCAGCCTGGGTAACAAAGTGAGACCCTGACTCAAAAATAAATAAGTAAACAGACTAGAAAAAAAAAAGAGGGTCTTTTGACTTCTTGAAAAAAGGAATACTGCACTGAAAAGTCAGTCTCTAGTTACTTCTGTGTCTCTTAAACAAGGGACCCTCAAAGATTGGGAAAACATATCCTCCAACAGCTGCCTTTGACTGTTTTATTATTTTTCATCAGATTACATCTTAAGAGAGAGATGATTCTGAAGAAGTCCTGTCCTAGCCCTAAGAGTACTGGGATCCTTTATTCATCCGTTACTATTTTTTATGGATTTTTATCTCTGTGCAATAGAATAGACATGTGTGAAGGACACTCTTCAGTTTTGTTAAATGCTGTTTTCACCTTTTTTTTTTTTTCTTTTAGGTCAGGAGAAAAAAATCAAAAGCAGTATAAGCATATTGTTTTCTTTGTCCTTGCCTTGATGTTATGGGTATTAAGATAGGAAGATGGCTGCAGTCGTTCAGTTTGCTTGGGCAAACCTGGAGGTGCAACCCAGCTCACACCACTGCTGCTGCTGAGCTTTCTGTGCCTTTATCAAAAGTTTGGGGTGGAGACCATACTTCTTTGTATCTGTTCATGAACTCAAATACCAGATATCAATCACAGGCCTCAGTAATGAACAAATCTACCCTATTCGTTTACCAGTTAGAATCAGACCTTTGTTTAGATGAGATGCACATCTTTAATGGAGGAATAACTGACAACATAACTTTCTGCTTGCTGTGGATATTCTTCAGACATGCTTCTAGCAAAATAAAGGCAAATTGGAATTTAAGGACAAGTTCCCCTCAGTTTTTCCACAGGGCTCTAAAAAAGATATATTAGTGGAATGATGATTTTCTGACTCTTAGTCCTTACACGAATGTTTTCTTAATTTTAGAATGTAAGTGATTGAGTCATCTTTGGAAGGGTGGTGGGTGAGTATGATCTTTTTTGTTGTTTTTTTAAAAGCAGGGGTCTCACCATGTTGCCCAGGCTGGAGTGGAGTTGCATGATCATAGCTCACTGCAACCTCAAACTCCTGGGCTCAAGCAATCCTCCTGCCTCAGCCTCCTTCGTAGCTGGGATTAAGGTGTGTGCCCTGCACCCAGCGCCAATCATTTTTTTTTCTAATTCAAATGTTACAGGTTTCACTGTGAAAAAGGCCTTGAACACACTATTTATGACATCCTTTGAGGCAGCTATAGTGCCTTGACTTCAAATCCAGTTTCCTGTTGGCAGCATCCTTGTTGTCTTAGCAACACAGTGAACTATTCTGAAGCACAGAGTAACAAGAAGTTGGGAATCATAGAAAATCATCTTTGCATCACATTGTGAGAGATGAAGTCACTTTATCCATGTTATCATTTTTGGTTTTTTTTGAGTTGGAATCTGACTTTGCCACCCAGGCTGAAGTGCAGTCACATTATCACAGCTACCACAGCCTTAACCTTCTGCTCAGGAGGTCCTTCCACCTCAGCCTTCCACGTAGCTGGAACTACAGGCGCATGCTACTATGCCCAGCTTTTTTTTTCTTCTTTTTTTTTCACTGTAGAGGAGGTCTCGCCATGTTGTCCAAGCTGGTCTCAAACCTCTGGGTTCAGCCAATCCTCTCCCCTTTGCCTCTCAAAGTGCTAGGATTGCAGGTGTGAGTCACTGTGCCCAGCCTTTCCATTTTATCTTTATCCAATTATCTAGGATTAATTGATTTCTGAGAGTAGGTAAAAATAATGCATTGGTATACGTATATGTTGAAAAAGGGAAAGTTGCTAAATACAAATTTAAGATTTCATTTAGCACTTTGATACTCATACATTTATGTTAACAGAATGCTTCCATTTCGACCCAAAGAGTATACACAATAGTATTCTGTAGGTTGATTTTTGGAAAAGGAGAAACATGCTGAATTTTTGAGGTCACATGTAGTTTTAAGATCTTACTTGCTTATGGCCAGTTAAATTTGAATCTCCTTATTTATACTTGTTAAAGGTAAATGCCAAAGGGACAAAGAGAGGACATTTTGAGGTTACAAAGGATAAAGAAACTGACCCTCTTAATAGTTTCATTTTCTTTTTGTGTAAGTCAGAAAATGGAGTAAGCTGCTGTAACAAAGAGACCCTAAAATATGACAGCTCATGTAAGATAGAAGTTTATTTCTTCCTCAAAATGCAGCAATTCAGAAGTAGTTAATAAGTCCAGGAAAGGGCATCTCTGCTTCACAGGGTAATTAAGGACCTAGGATTCCTCTATCAACCTTGCTGGTTCTTTCATTACCAAGGGTGGTGTCCATCCTGTGGTCAAAGCTGGCTCAAGTCAGCCTGAGAAAAGAGGATGCTGGGAGCAAGCTATTTCCTTTTAAGGAAATTTTACCCATCACTTCTGCCCACAGTCCATTCATGAATACTTACTATAAGGCTATACCTAGCTTCAAGGAAGGCTGGAACATGACTCTAGAGGGATATGTACTCTACTAAAACTCAAGGGGGAGGATTTGACTACTAAAACTAAGAAGAGAATGCATACTAGAGTTAAACGTCAGAATGGTAACAGTGAGTGACCCATGCCATGATGAAAGTTGCTCAGCAGACATGACAAAGATCCCTTGCTCTGGCAGGGAATAACTTACTTGGTGAAACCAAGAATCTGCACTCTGGAAGAAACTACCTTGTCCATTGTCTTCTGTGGCCTCTAGTTTTATTTCTAGGTAATTCTTGCTCGGCTTCCATGGCCACATCTGAAACTTTCGAGGTGCACCATGGCTTTCTCAACCCTCTGCTTGCTGGTGCAGATGTGTAGACCTAGATTGCCTTAGAGAATGAACAAACATAGGTGTTCATAGGCCAGGGTGATATTTCATTTGTAATAAAGACTTCAACCCCGTTTTTGATGTTTGGTTGCTGACAGCTTTCAAGCCTCACTGTTCTCTTTCCCTAATGCTCCACATCTGGGCAAGCTGATGAAAGACAGGGTGCCTCCTCCTTTGGCCCCAGTGGAAAGTTCAGATCACACAGGCCCTGACCTGCATGCAGGAACCTTCAATAATAAAAGCCAAACCAGTTGATCTCTTTCTGAACCTACCTGGGAACCTGCTCTGTCTCCCTAGAAAGTCTCAGTATGTTGAGTAATAAACTTTTTCTTACCCTCTTGGTGTGTGTGTGTGTATGTATAGTATTATCAGTCTCAATAATAACTGAGTTCAGAGTAATTTACTATGGATTTTGGGTGGAGGAGGAGGGGTTCATCAGACATCTTAAGGGCGATATAGCATTGATGACATCATTTTATCAAAAACAGGTTTCTGGTCCATTTGCTTTCACAGCCAAAGAGCTACTCTGATTATAGTTCTTTTTTTTGAGTCGAAGTTTCACTCTCACCCAGGTTGAAGTGCAGAGGCACACTCAAGGCCGCCACAGCCTCAACCTTCTGGGCTCCGGTGATCCTTCCGCCTCAGCCTTTCAAGTAGCTGGAACTACAGTTGCGTGCTACCACGCCCGGCTAATTTTTTGATTTATTGTAGGTCTTGCCATGTTGCCCAGGTTGGTCTTGAACCCCTGGGCTCAGGCAGTCCTCTCGCCTCGGACTCCCAATGAGTTTAAGCGGAATTGCAACACCCTTAATCTGGTCTTTTTGCTGAGCTGACTCCCGTTGTCTGACCAGTAATATTTAATGGAGACTATTGAGAAAGACTGAATAATAATCACACTTCCTGCTGTTAGGGAGACAGAAGCAGTTGGCTGTCAGGGCATAGGCACAGCTTCTGTAAAAAGCCGTGTTACCAGCTGGGAGTGGTGGCATGCACCAGTAGTTCCAGCTACTTGGAAGGCGGAGGCGAAAGGATCGACTGAATCCAGTAGGTTGAGGCTGCAGTGCACATGAGTGTGTCACTGCACTCAAGTCTGGATGACAGTGAGACTCCGAATCAAAAAAAAAATTAAAAACCTATGTTACCTACTTGCAAACTTTTTTTTTTTGTCTCACAATTGTTTTTCATAGTACCTTACCTAAAACAACAGCAATGAACAGTCAATACATATCATCTGCTTTTTTCTAGCCACTTACCTCATAGCTAATCTGCCTTCTACTGGCAACAGTTTTACCTAATAGTCAAAACACAACAAGGGTATCTAGTTTTCCATCCTGAAATATGTTTCCTAACTTCCTGCTGCCTGGCAACAATACAAAGGCCACATGTTTTAGATTTTCATTTTGACAGCACTTTTCCATTTCTTTGCATTAGTTAGCTAGGGCTGCATAACAAAATAGCAAAGACTGGTAGCTTAAACAATCAAAAAATTTTTTTCACTGTTCTGGAGGCTAGAAGTTCAAGGTCAACATGCTGGGAACTTTTGTTTCTCCAGAGGCCTTTCTTCTTGGCTGCAGATGGCCACCTTCTTTCTGTGTTTTTACATGGCCTTTCCTCAGTGCTCTGGCACCATTACTGTCTCCCTCTGTGTTCTAATCTCTTCTCATAAGGACATCATCCTATGGGTTTAGGGCCCTTCGCTTATGACTTATTCTAACCTTAATTACTTCCTTAAAGGCCCTGTCTTCAAATACACTGGGGAATAGGGCTTCAACCTATGAATTTGGGGGTGGAGGGGATACAAGTCAATATTAAAACTATTAGGGTATAGGCAAACTCACTGTAACACAGAGACCCCCTAATACTGTAGTTCCACTAAGATATTTTCTAGCACACTCAAGGCCACCACAGCCTCAACCTCGGTGGCTCAGCCTGTAATTCCATGCTTTGGGAGGCTGAGGTGAGTGGATTGCCTGAGTCCACGGGTTCGAGACCCGCCTGGGCAAGCGAGACCTCATCTCTACAATAAATCAAAAAAATTAGCCAAGCGTGGTAGCACGCGCCTGTAGTTCCAGCCACTTGGAAGGCTGAGGCGGAAGGATCGCCAGAGCCCAGCAGGTTGAGGCTGCGGTGGCCGGGAGAGGCCACTGCACTCCAGTCTGGGCGACAGACTGAGACTCCAACTCAAAATAAAAAGATATTTTCTTTTATTTAGCCATCAAGAGATAGTCCATGAAATTGTCCAGGGACTTATAACCCTACATTGTTTTTCTGCCATTGCCTCATGTGCCTTCTTCATAGGGTCAGCCGATGTGAAGAGGAAAAAAGCAAAAGGCAAGTATCTACATTTTCAGGAAGTGAGGCAGAAGTTGCACACATCAATTTTATGTATATTTTGGTAAGAAATTAACTGCAAAGGAGCTTTCTTGCTGAGAAGTCATGGATTCTAAACCTGGGTCACAGACACAGGTTCTACTATTAAAATGAGAAGGGCGAGACCTCATCTCTACAATAAATAACAAAATTAGCCAGCCATGGTGGTTCACCTGTGGTTCCAGCTACTTGGAAGGCTGAGGTGGAGGTGGAAGGATCGCCTGAGCCCCACAGGTCGAGGCTGCAGTACCCATGAGTGTCCCACTTAACTCCAGCCTGGGTGACAGAGTGAGACTCTGACTCAGGGGAAAAAAGAGAGAGAGAGAGAGAGAGAGAGAGAGGGAGGAAAATGAGAAAAGGGAGAATGAACAGGGAGGAAGAGTATCAGTTCCTTACTATTTTCCTCTTGTAAATATTGCACATACTTGTGTAAATAAACTGGGTTGAATGTGAGAATTCGGTCTAAAAATAATGACTATTTCCTGAAGTTTAGGTGATTCTTTACATTATTTTGTAAAATTTAAGTTTAATTTAACTCATTTTATGATTTAAATAGAATTTTCTTAAAAAAAACAGAGAAATTTTGCTATTCTTCCAAAAAAGGAGAAATTTCAGGAAGGTAAGGGAAGACAACTACCTCAGATAGTATGGAATATAGAAGCAGGGCTTCGAGACAGCCAGTAGAGTTTGGAATACCTAAAGGATGTATACAACAGAATCTGTACCCTTTTTTAAAGAAAATAAGAGTTTCCATCTCTCTGAATGTATTTCAGTTGTAAGAAAAATATTAGGTTTCCTAGATTATGGGAGATTCAAAAATTGTAGAAAATAAGAAAATATTTAGAAGGATACATACGATGTCAGAAGAGGGGGAAAGAGCCTATTAGAATGAATTTGGCTTCTTATGAGGAGTTATCTAGAGAAATGAGGCATGGAATGGGGCTTTCAAGCAAAACAGCCAGAGTTTGATTCCTGGCTCTCCCTCTTGGCAGCTGTGTGATCTTGAGCAAGCTGCCTAATTTCTAGCTTAGTTATCTCAGCTATAAAATGAGACTGATATGACACTAGAGAAAACTAAATGAGGCAATGCAGGAGGTGTACTTAGCATGGTGCCTGGTCCATAAATACTAATGATGATGATGGTAGTAGTGGTGGTCGTGGTGATGGTAATGATGCTGATGATAGTTCAGGAAAAAGGAAAAATGGTCTCAAAACTAATTTTTCCCCCAAATCTGTGTTTCTGTTTCTCAGATACTTCTTACTTAGTTCCTATCAGTCTAAGGCTAGAGCAATATTGGGATTTTCCTTTTGTGACATTCTGTCATTGGCTAGTTGTTTTTATTTCCAGAACTCCAGCTTGGAAGAAATCAATTCCAAAGTCATTGTCTATTTAAGACAGTCCAGATTCTTCTAAATTCTCTATTTTATTCAGTGTTAGTGCCCTGCTGTTTTGAAAGTTTCCACTTCATCATACTTAGCAATTTCCAGCATTATTAAAAGATGTGTCTTTTCTTTGAAACAAAGCAATTACTGGGATATTTTTTTTTCTCAGAGTTGAAATCCAAAGAACGTGATCCTTTCTGCCTGGTCCTGTACAACATTGAAAGTGACTGGGGCACATTCTGCATGATTAATACATCCTCTAAAAAAGATGCAACATTTCTATATCCAAAAAGTTTGAAATACGTAAAATGTATTCTGTCTCATTAGCAAGTCTCTGACCCAGACTGACTTTTACAAAGCTTTTTTTTTTTTTCCCTTCCCTCTGTGCTTCCAAAAGCACAACTAATGAGGTTGATGAATGTCGTCATAAGAGCTCTACATGTCTGGCTGGTAGAGAAAGATCCAATTAGGGCTTGGACTTCCAAATGACATCTAGAAGCAATGAAAAATTCAAACAAGACCACCCTGAGTCTATGGAGGGATTGACAGTGTTTGAAGTTTGGGAGAAATGCTTTCATTGTTGTGAAAGTCAATGATGTTAAAGGTCAAAAATGTAACTACCTCTAAGAGTTCTAGCATTTAGGATAGTGGAAATGTAGCGGGAGTTAATAAGATAAAATCAAGAAAGGAAAAATGTTGATGTCAGGGAATGTGCCTAGTTAAATGTGTTTCCTTCACAGTAAGTAAAGGCGTTCGGTCTTTCAGTCACTGCCAAAGGCACTACACACATTGCTCCACATCATGAACCTGAGAATTGGTTTCTCTTTGGCCAATTCTACAAGTTTCTATAATTCATAGAACAGTGCAGTGGTCACCTTTGGAAATTTGTCCCATTTACCAGATAGCAGTTATTAAACTTGCATCTCTGCATTAAGCTGAGGATGGCTGGTGGAAGCGGCCAGTGTTGGAGGCAGTATGTACCCCATTAGAGAAGTAACCAGGAAGGATCCTGGTGGAAGCATGGCAGTGGATTCTGAGCCTGGGGGTGAGCAGTGCTCAGTTAGGATGTCATATCCTGACCCACCCAGCTGATTCTGCCCCCAAGAACAACACATACACATTTACTCTTCTACCAGTGTCTGAAATCATGCTTAATCAGTCATGATCAGCAGAAGGATGGGAGGGGACCTAGAACTGATCATGGGAACGTGAGAGAGGAGTCGCTAATTGGGATAATGTTGATGTGTTCTTGAGGATGTCTTTGTTGGGTGCATAGTACTAGCCTATGTAGAATATTACCCAATAAATATTAAATGTTTTTCTTCTTTATAGATTTTTTTCTTTTTCTTTCTTAATTTCTTTGGTTTTTTTGTTTTGTTTTGTTTTGTTTTTTTGAGTTGGAGTCTCACTCTGTCGCCCAGACTGGAGTGCAGTGGCTGCTCCTGGCCACCGCAGCCTCGACCTGCTGGGCTCCGGCGATACTTCTGCCTCAGTCTTCTGAGTAGCTGGAACTACAGGCGTGCGCTACCACGCCCGGCTGATTTTTTCTTTTTTTTTGGTTTATTGTAGAGATGAGGTTTCGCCTGCCCAGGCGGGTCTCGAACCCGCGGGCTCAGGCAATCTACTCACCTCAGCCTCCCAAGGCGCGGGATTACAGGCTGAGCCACCGAGCTCGGCCCCACAGTCTTGAAGTTAGATTAAGATCAGAATCCCAGCTCTGTCTCTTACTGAAGTGTGACCTTGAACAGGTTATTTAATTTTGCTCATCATTAAAGTCTCCTCACCTACAAAATGTAGATAATAATAAGACGTACTTCTAGGATTTTTTCTTTTATTTTGAGAATGGGTTTTACTCTTTTTCCCAGGCTGGAGTACAGTGGCATGATCTCGGCTTACCACAGCCTCAAACTCCTGGGCTCAGGCAATCCTTTCACCTCAACCCCTGAGTAGCTGGGACTACAGGTGTGTGCCATCACACTTGGCTAATTTTTTTATTTTTCTTTTTGTGAAGACGAGGTCTTGCTCTGTTGCCCAGGCTGGTCTTGAACTTCTGGGCTCAAGCAACCCTCCCTCTTCGGCCTCCCAAAATGCTGAGATTATAGGCATGCACCACTATGTCCAGCTTCTGAGATTTTTGATGAAGATTGAATTATTAAATGTAAAGTACTTAGATCAGTAGTAGGCATGCTATAATTATTAACTGTTATTATACAGTGTGCTTAGTAAGCACTCAATAAATAGCCTTTGTGGTGGCAGTGAAACACTTTCTTTTATTTTTTTTTAATTTTTTTCTCCCCTATTCTCTTTCTTCTACACCCCTCTTCACCTCTCCTATGACCAAACATTTTCATGAACAGTGATTTTACTTGAGGATGATGCCATTGAGGACTGCATGTATCCTGTGACAGTGTCTTCAAGAGGCTAAAGAGACTTCTCAAGTACAGAAGCCTGTGATTTGCACTTACATGACGTGCTTCATAAGATAATATTCCGTCATGTCATCAGGAGTATACTGAGGAAAGTGCTGGACAAGCAGAGGTAAAAGATGTGTTTTTTGCCCTCAGGGCACTTATGATCTGGCTATGAGTGGTTGGTGAGAGGGGGATGTGAAAATTCATGTATAACAGGTAAAAACTAGGTATGGTAACATTGGCCATGTATAGGGGACGGGTCTCCTGGGAGCACAGAGAGTCGGGTAGACAAGACCCAGGGCAGCTGCAAGAGTGCTCTCAAGCAGAGAAACGTGAACAGTGGTGCTGTGTGTTAAGCCATTCCTACCCCCTCCTTGTTGAGCAGGAGAGAGCCAACTCTTAGTGACAAATTGGCATGACTTCAGAGGACCTCTCAGGTCTCTCTGCCTGTAAGTCGGGGTATTACCTTGTGGTCCCCTGTAATTTTCTCAGAGGGTCCAGGCAGCTGGTGTGGGTGTTAGTTAGGATCAGGCTAGACATGGGTCAGGGTGGCTCTGTCCATCTGCTTGTTTGTCTACTCAATTATCCATCCATTTGTCCATCTGTCTATCTGTCTACGTCTGTTCATTTGTCCATCTCTTCATTCATTGATCTGTGTATGTCTATCTATCCACTCGTCTATCCATTAGTCCAGCCACCTGTCTGTCTATCTGTGTGTCCACCTATCCTTCTTTCCATATTTTTATTGCTCACCTTATGCTACAAAAGATTTGCAGTGGATTACAGAAAACACAAGGAAACAAAGCAAGCAAACACACACACACACACACACACACACACACAGGCTTTAGAAGACATAGGAAGCCAAGAAATTGCAAATGGGAAGAGGGTCTAAGACTCAGATTGTGTGAAAAGGACATAACTGCTATTGTTGAGCCACAAATGTGTCTCCTAGTTATTTCAATAGTTGTTGTCAGTGAAGTAGACAGTCTACTATTCATTCAGGAGAAAAAACATCTTTTCATGTTCTTCGTTCAAAAGTGACTTTATCTTAGGAAGTTTTGTTCAGTTTTCTGGGGAGAGGCAGCAGTTTGGTAGTTTTACATGGTGGCTTTTAAATCAGACCAGAGTTCAAATGCTGCATCCACCACACAACAACTGCCAACTGCGTGACCTTGGGCACATCGCTGAGTCTCTCTGAGTGTCACTTTCCTCATCTATTAAAAAAAATGGGATAAGCAAAGTATTGTATCTCCTCAAAGGGCTGCAGTGAGAATTAAACCTGATTGTATTTATTCAGAATTTAGCACGATATGGGACACATCACTAGCCTTCAATGTACAACAGCACTTGTCATGCCTGAACTGAATCAGGTTTTGAAAGTAATCTCTGAAACGTGCTTGGGCATCTGCATTCACTCAGCTTCTGCATGCCGAAACCTTGGCAAAAGTCAAGGCCAGAGCAGCTGTGCTTGCAATCGTGTCTGCTAGCCCTTGGATGGGCAAGGAAGACCCTCACTCCCCAGTCTCCCCTGTTGACTAGCAATCTCCTTTTTTCCTGTCCCCCAAGGTCCAAGTTATGGGGGGTGGGGCTTAGTCAGACTGCTCTAACCCTGTGACCCCAGCTGGAACGGAGAGACAAAGCAAGTGGCAGAGACTCATCTAATCTTCCCTGGAGACATCCCTTCAAGCTGAGAGATGATTAATTGCATAGGAGAGCAAGTCGACATCCCTCTCCTTGGCTGGGACTCCCTCTCTCCCTCAAGCCCCGTATAACTGACAGTATTTCACTCTTAACCTTGCCGTCTGCCTGGGTTTGATTTGCATCCACAAAGTTTGCCTGTCTCAAATCGGAGTTGGGCTGTCTCCCCTGAGAGATCACATGGTGTGGGGCAGGAGACAAACAGGAGGTGGTGTGGCTTCTTCTGTCCAAGAGCAAGAGCCCATGCCTGGTGATGAGTGTGTGGATCTGCGTGTGAGGGAAGACAGGATGAGAATCGGACCATTCTTCTATTTTGTTTTTACTTTTAAGTATCACACACACGGTCTCTGGAATCCCCTGGCAGCTAGTGGGCTTTGATTTAGCAAGCAGTGAATTATATCCTCCAGTTGTGAGTAAAATTACAAATATCTTCAAGATGTTCAGTACTGAGGTTAAGGGCAGCCAACTCACGGTGGCTCTGAGGACTGCCTCCCGTCCAGAGAATGCGGCGCCTCTCTCTCCGGAGGGAAGTGGGAGAAGCCTGTGGGGAACAGGATCCCACAGCAGAGGGACCAGGGAGGGGCAGGGTTTAGGGACACAGCCTGAGCCATACAGGGGTGGGCAGAGATCCGAAGGCCGAGGGAAGCAACTTGAGCCCTTTTCAGGCTCTGCAGGTGAGAACTATTCAAATGAGTTTCAGGGAGCAGCTGTGTGGGAGAATTACCTGGTAGCACCGGATGGGATGGACGCTTTTTGACGAGGCTCCTTCCTCTCAGCAGCAGATATTCACCAAGGAGACTTGATAGAGAAATAGAGAGCCAAACCTTGGCAGTCACCACGGCAAGACCAAAACATACAGAGGCTCCCAAAAGATAAACTATTTATTCATTTATTTATTCACTCACTCAACAAAGATTTATTGAAAACAAGATACGTGAAGATATGCCAATTCTGAACAAGACTTTCAAATTCTATCATGTTTTATCTATCTATCTATCTATCTACCTATTTATCCATCTATTTATTTATTTATTTCTGAGATGGAGTCTCACTCCGTCGCCCAGGCTGGAGTGCAGTGGCATACTCACGGCCACCCCGATGTCGACCTGCTGGGCTCCGGCGATCCTTCTGCCTCAGCCTTCCAAGTAGCCGGAACTACAGGCACGTGCTACCACACCCGGCTATTTTTTGATTTTTATTGTAGAGATGAGGTCTCGCCAAGTTGCCTGGGTGGGTCTCGAACCCACGGATTCAGGCAATCCACTCGCCTCAGCCTCCCAAAGTGCTGGGATGACAGGCTGAGCCACCGAGCCCAGCGAATCTCTATTATATTTGAAACATGAATACAATGGAGGCATCTGCCCGCCTGGGTCCCCAGACCACCCCCTTCCTGCCTGTAGTGAGCACCCGCCATGTTATTTCGAGGCAACTTAAGGTCTGTTTAGGGCTGGTCTCCCCATTCACCTGTGAACGACAGGATTGGGTTTTGTTCGTCTGGCATCATAATGACCCTGCCTCTCTTCAACAATTTTCCTGGCTTGGTAACTAGTAGCATTTAATCAAATTTACCAGATGAGTGAGAGGAAGTCAGCTTTCCCTTGCCTCCGTGGATGTGGTCCAGCCGCGACAAGGGTAAAGGGAAGTGGGTAAATCCTCAGGCATTTGTGTCTGACTTTGTCACCCAGTTTTCTTTTTTTAAACTTTATTTTAAACATGTAAGGTACAAGTCAGGCTTCAGTACATAAATGGTCTAGGTATCACCCTCCTGGAGCCGCCTCTGACCCCCACCCATCTAGACTCTACCTCTGGCCTCTTAGCACCCTCGTGGGCAGAAAGGAGCAGGAGGAGCCGTGAACACCGCAGATGATAAGGCCTATTGAGACACCGTGCTGGTTGCTGTTGGGGGCAGGAGAGGTGGCTTCTGACAACAGCAGCTCTCGGCTCTTGTGTATTGAACTCATAAAGCGGGGCCTGGCCCCTGCTAATGCTTTACATGTGTCATCTCATTGAACCTCACAGCAGAAATTTGAAGTACAGTGACCCTTGAACAACATGGGTTCAAACTGAATGAGCCCACATTCATATGCAGATTTTTTTTCAATAAACACCATCAGCCCTCGGTATCTGTAGGTTCTGCATCTCCTATCAAATGCAGATCCAAAATCCAGTGTTCTGGGGATGTGAAACCTGTGGCCACAAAGGGCTGACTTTTCATATACAGGCGGGTTCCACAGCGCTGACTGCAGGCTTTGAGTACGTGAGTATTTTGTTATATATCCTGGAACCAATCCCCTACAGATAGCACGGGACCACCGGATATTCAATCAGTATTTTTCAAAGAAAGTGCATCTTTCTGGATATACTAGGGAAGGAGGTTAAATAAGATGTCTGGCTGGGGGAGGTAACCAAAGGTAAAGGTTGCTGGTGATGTGTTCAGGTCTCATAGGCTTCCCCATTCTCCCTGTGAATAAGGAAACAAATTTTTACAAACAAAACAAAACAAAACAAAAAAGATGCCAGTTATCAGTGTAAAACCAGCATCCCACCATCCCAAGGAATCGTGTGATGGCTGGTCATCTTTATTTCCAGCTGTGCTAATTATTTTAAGGTCACCTCAGTATTGGGAAGGCCCTCTCATGTTATAGCAGTGTTTTGTTTTGTTTTGAGTTGGAGTCTCACTCTGTCACCCAGACTGGAGTGCAGTGGCATTCCTGGCCACCACAGCCTCGACCTGCTGGGCTCCAGCGATCCTTCTGCCTCAGCCTTCCAAGTAGTTGGAACTACAGGCATGTGCTACCATGCCCAGCTAATTTTTGATTTATTGTAGAGATGAGGTCTCACCAAGTTGCCCAGGCGGGTCTCGAACCCGCGTGCTTAGGCAATCCACTCACCTCAGCCTCCCAAAGTGTGGGATTACAGGCTGAGCCACCGAGCCCGGCTTTTTCTGCAGTGTTTCTTAAACGGAGGTCTGTAGCTGGCTTCCATCATGTTTTTATTTTTGATGATAAACGTGGTTGACTGGAGTCACAGTCCCAAGTCTGTAAGAGAATTGTACATCTCCACCCGTTGTCATGACACCTCTCACAGAGACTGGGGTTTACGTGCATCCCCAGCCATGTTGAGGTTGACCGTGTAATAAGACACAACGAAGTCTTTAAAAGTACTTGTGTGCTTGGGACTGGCCTTGTTTTCTTACCTGTAAATTAGGTTCCAGCTTTGTCCTGAAGAATAAAGATGATGTGTACAAAGCACCTAACACAGTGCCTGCCATATAATGAACTCTCAGGAAACCCCCACATGGTCACATTTTTGGGGTTGGGATCATCGATGACTTTTTGTCTCCTTTCTTCTCTAGGCTTTCTATAGTGTGGTTATGATTTTTATAATAAAAATGAATAAACATAGTTCTCAGCAGACAATACTGCTTTTTAGAAGATGGTTATCAATGCTTTTGCAACCGTAGTCTCACAGCTTCATTAAAAGCAGCAACCTGTCTGATCCAGTCAAGAGGGGATGGGAAATGACAATAAAGGAATATTTATTTGTAGGAAAGGAATCAGGAATCAGGAATCAGACACCTGTAGGTCATCCAATCTATTTCCCATTAGTGTGAGAATCCCCTCCCTTATATCCTATCTTGGGGAATTCAGTCTTTTCTTGAACAAAGGCAGTAGCCAGCATGCTCAAAACCATGAAAGTCTGCTAGGTCCATTGTTGAATAGCTCTATCTGTTAGAAAGTCTCTGGTCATACTGAGGGCACCTCTGTCTCCTAGAAACTTGTATTCATTGTCCCTATCTCTATTCTATGGGGTAACAACAGGCAAGTCTCTTTGACAATGACTTAGTGCCCTTGGCAGTGGCTTTCAAACTATCCTATGAAAACTGGGTTCCCCAGAGGTGCCTCATCTAAACATGCTCCAGTTTGAACTGTGTATGTACCTTTAAAAAGCAAGGTGGGCATCAAGAACTTCAGCTCAGGTCGGGTCTGGCCAGCTCAGAACCTCGTAGAAATGATGTTTTTCTTGCCTTGGACCTGCCCGTTTACAGCGGGGGCTCAGGTCCTGCCATTCCTGAGCTCTCCTGTGTTTCCTGCTTCTCAGCTCCTCTAGGATTTTGCCCGTTTCCTAACCTGGCTCTGTGGCCTCCTGCTAACTTTCTGAGCAGAGATAGCATTCTGATCAATTCCATTTCCTTCTTAAGTTAAAGTCAGTCTCTGTTGTTTGCAACCAAAGAACCCTGGCACTCACCTCTTTATTACAAACAGATGTCACATCCACACTCATCTGAATCTGTGGTATCCAACTCCATCCCTGACGACTTAATACTGAAGCTGTTGCTACACCAGATCTCCTTATCCTGTGCATGTGAAGGTGAGCTTTTATTTTTAACCCTTTGATCTGTCTCCTTTTAATTTAATTTTGTTGGTTTGGTCAATTTCTGTTGAGGTTGCTTTTAATCTGGATGCCTGGCTTTCATATATTTCTAAGTTTTGTGTTATCTGCGGACACCATCGGTGAGGATTCTAGGTCTTCATTTAAGTCATTGATAAAAATAGGAAATAATAATAACTTAATTTTAATTATAAAAATTTTAAATGTATGTAGAAGTGAAGAAGAATAACATAGCACATCCATGTACCACTGTCCAGATTTTGCCATACTTGCATTTTATGTTTGCTTGCCTTTTTTTTTTTTTTTTTTTATTAAGCAAATCACCCCCAAACCCCAAAACCCAGGCTGGAGTGCAGTGGCATGACCACGACAATCATGGCTTGTGGTAGCCTTGACCTTTTGGGCCCAGGTGATACTTTCCATTTCAGCATCCGGAGTAACTGAGACTACAGGCACACACCACCATGCCTAGCTAATTTCATGATTTTTTTTTTTTTTAGTAGAGTCAAGGTTTTGCTATGTTGCCCAGTTTGGTCCTGAACTCCTGGGCTCAAGTCATCTGCCCGCCTAGGCCTCCCAAAGGCTGGGGTTACAGGCGTGAGTCACAGCGCCCGGTCATACTTGCTTCTGAATTTGATAACACCAAGTGGTGGTGAGAATGTGGGATGCTGGTGGGAGGATAAGTTGATACTGCCACTTCAAAGGGAGACTGTAGGAAATTCAAATACAATTGAAAAATGGAGATACCTGTACTCTACAACTGAGAAATCTCATTTCTAGACATATACTGCTAAATAAAGTCACACAGCCCATAGAGCTAAGTACTAGAATGCAGATTGTAATAACAAAACAATAAAAATGATGTACTATATTCATAAAATAAAATATTATTAAAACAAGTCAATTAGATCACATTTATCACCTTGGATACATTTCAGATATATAATGTTAAGTGCAAAAAAGCAGGTTGCAAAAGGATATGCCTAGTATGAAATCATTCATGAATTAAATTTAAAAAATACTAAATGTAGTTTTGGATACTTCTATGTATGGTAAAAGTTTAAAACCACACAGAAGAGATAGATATCAATTTCAGATTAGTGATTATCTCTTAGGAAGGAAGATACCAGAAAGAGATAGTGTGGGAGAACTTTAGCTGATTCTGTAATGATTTACGTGGAAATAGTTTTAAGCTCACCTTTGTATAGATCTTTACAGTTATTAAAGCGTTTGGTGCTGTAGATGACCTTTGGAGTCTTTCTGACCTGGAACAAATCCTGGCTCTGAATTGTACAAGCACAGATAAGTTGTGTAAGCTCCCTGAGCACCAGTTTTCTCATTTGTTAAATGGATGCAACAATTAAACCGATTTTACAGACTTGACGTGAGGATGGAATGACATTAGGTGTGTCAACTGCTTAGCACAGCGTCTACTCTGCAATATTGCATATTAGTGTCCTTCCTCTTGCTGGGGCTAGTGAAACATACATGGAAAATGTGGGGTAGGAAATGGTAGGATGGAGAGGGCGGGGAGGAAGCCAAATCAGAATTGTATTGACAACCGGTGCTGGGAGTACACCACGGGACTGGAGGAGCCCAGACGGCTCAGCAGAAGGCAGAGAGCAAATGAGCTAGAAGCATGGGGGTGGGGAACAACCTTGCACAGCAAGTAACCCAATCCAGGGGAATGAGCTGGGAGTCATGGCCAACTGGAGGCCAAGCCAAGAAAACACATTTATACTCCTGGAAGGAAATGCAGATAGAAAAGCAAATCCCCAGGCTGGAGTGAGCAGGTTTGCCACATTCTTGCCTTTCCCCTGTGGCAGGTTACTTCTCTCTTAACCCTCTTCAGCTTGACTCAGGTTCCATCTGGAAGCCAGATAGAATGGATGGTCTACACTTCTTTTGAAACAACCTTTCCCGGCCTTACCCTGTGCTTTCAGGAATGCTATGATTTGATGGTAGCCCCTCCAAAATTCAGCTGTGGAAACTTACTGGCTAGTGCGATGGTATGAACAGGTGAGATGGTATTAACAGGTGATTAGGTCATGAGGGCTCCTCCCTCAAGGATGGGATTTGGGCCCTTATTGAAGGGTTTCTCTTGTTCTTCCAAGTGTGAGGATGAAGCGAGAAATGTTCACCAGATGACTACACCTTGATCTTGGACTTCTCAGTCTCCAGAATGGTGAGGAAGTAAATTTGTTTCTTTGTTTGTTTTGAGTTGGGGGTCTTTCTCTATCACCCAGCAGGGGGCAATGGCAGGATCATGGCTCACTGCAGCCTTGAACTCCTGGGCTTAGGTGATCCTCCTGCCTCAGCCTCCCAAGTAGCTGGGGCTAGAGGCACACACCACCACGCCCAGTTAATTTAATATAACTTTTATTTTTATAGAGACAAGGTCTCGCTATGTTGCCCAGGCTGGTCTTGAACTCCTGGACTCAAGCAATCCTCTTAGAGTTCTGGGATTACAGGAGCAAGGCACTGCGCTCAGTCCGATTCTTGATAAGTTGCCAGTCTTAGGTATTCTGTTGTAGCAGCACAAATGGACTAAGACATGGGGAATACATACACTTGTGGTGACTGTTTGTAGTTCTGTGTTCTTAAAAACCCCGAAAGTGTGAGAGAGGGCTTTCAGAGATAATTCATTGCTTCAGGTGGAAAAAGACAAAGCCTGGCCAAGTAACTCTTATCACCATTTACCTCGGAACCTGCCCTCCATCCTCCACTTTTCCTACCTCTGATCCCTACTGCAGTGGCTTTCAGTTTTGTTTTCCTGAGATAGAGTTCTGCGGACAATAATCTTGGGAACACCTGCATCTAATGCTAACAAGACATTGAACACCATGGGAGGAAAGCCCTTGGACTGACAACTAGGTGATCCATGGGGGATCTTTGCACAACCAGTCTTGGCGGACAGAACCATGGTGGGCAGGTGAGGTGACAAAGGAGAGATGGAGTTGTAGAGGCAAGAAGTGTGGTAACGAAGGCAGGGGAAGGGAGCAGGGAGTGTGCTGGGTGGGACAGGATCTCAAGGACTCAAGACCCCCACGCCCCTGTGGTCGTGGGCGCACACACTGATCCATCAGGTATCTTTTTTTGGAAGTCCATATACAATACTGAGATTAGTCCCCATGAGCTCTTGACTAACACCTACTTGCCATCTTGGGGACAGCCCAGGGATGTGGCTTTAGGATTGAGAAATGAACAAGTCTGTGAACACGGACTAAATGAAGAGAGGAAAGATGAAAAGACGAGGAGAAGCAGGGCTGTCGTAGCTGAACGAGCAAGACCCCCGAGGAGGTGGAGAGTGCGGTGGAGAGATCAGTCTTGAGGGAAGAATCTTTTCTTTCCTCTGAATCAGAAAGTTGTTGGGTCAGGATGGGGGAAGATGATGACAATTGAGGTGTACAGGGGAAGGGGGCTGAGACAATTCTCTCAGCCTGGTGGGAGGTCATTGTAGTTAAAGCAAGAAAGCAGGGGTTGTTTGTTCAAAGAGGGTGATAAAGATTCCTAGCCATGCTGTTTCTCTGTGGTTCTTGCCACCACCATCATAATACTGGCGTGGTTTTTGACTCTTTTCTCAGTAGGATACAAACTCCACACAGACAAATTGCCTGTGTTATTCATCATACATCCCTGGCATTTAGAATAGTGCCTGACACATAGTAGGGCTTGATAAATATGGACTGATAAGAACGAATGAGGACAAACAGAACGAGAGGGCCCAGCTGTGGGTGGAAGTAATCTGGCCTTCTCACCTGCCCTTATCTTGCATCGCCTTGTAGCTGAGTTGTTTCAAGTCTTGTCCCCTGTCCTGCACCATACACTCTTCAGGGCTGTGTCTGCAACAGATCCATCCCGGTGGGGAGACAACATAGTAGGTGTTCAAAAATTGCTAGCCACATAAATAAATATGTGAATGGGATACTGAGCAGATTCAATGGTTGCAAAGGTCATTTTCAGGTTGCATTAAAAATTCAGCTTCTCTGGGCGTGGTGGCTCATGTCTGTAATCCCAGCACTTTGGGAGGTGGGGGCGAGAGGATTGCTTGAGCCCAGGAGTTCAAGACCAGCCTGGGCAACATAGCAAGACCTCATCTCTACAATAAATCAAAAAAATTAGCTGGGAGTGGTGGTGCCTGGCTGTAGTGCCAGCTACTCCAGAAGCTGAGGTGGAAGGATCACCTGAGCCTGGCAGGTTGAGGTTGCGGTGGTCGTGACTGTGCATTCCAGGCGACAGAGTGAGACTGACTCAAATAAATAAATAAATAAACAAACAAACAAATAAATAAATAAATAAAATTAAAAAAAATCAGCTTCTTCTGCCTTCTATACATTAGTTGGTGTTTTGCAGTTTTGAATAAACGAAGCCTGTTTCTTCTACCCTTGGACAACCGTTCAAGTATCTGAATGGTTGCAATATCTCCCATACCATCTCCAAGTAAACACACAGGATTCTTGGGGCTGCCCCCATATGGCTGGTTTCCAAGCCCCCGGGATAGAATCTCTGGGATAGAATCTCCCTGGCCTCCAGGGGTTGTTTAGACACTATCAGACTAGCACATATAGGAATGCCTTGAAGCTTTGTTTATATCATCCCTTTCCAAAGTTTTTTTTTCTTTTTTCCCACCTTTTAAAAAAGTCTTTAATGGCCTGTAGTCCTCTGGGGGCCTGCCCACCTTGCTGTATGCAATTGGGGGGGGGCGAGGGGGAGGGAGGAGCTCCCTCTCCCTCCCTCCTTCCCTCCCTCCAGGGGAGTCACCACATGGGGACTTATGGCTAGTGACCACCACCATGGCCTGCGCCCCTTATGGGCTCTGGACAGTGACCCCCGCTTGGGAATGGTTGGGACAAGGACACATCTCTCTTCTGGGCCCCTTGAGCATGGCTCAGGACGTAGCCTGCCCACAGAGAGCTGAAAGTCACAGGGAGGGCCCAGGCCAGGCTGTCTCCCTGCAAGGTCCTAGGCTCCCCAGCTATCCCCAGCAGCTGTGTGGAGTTGAGGCCCCTCCTCATGACGTCCTGCGGCAGCCACGGCTGTGCTCCGCCAGCTCCAGGATGGGGGCGGTGCTGCCCCCGGTCCCTGGGCAGGCCGCTATCCGCCATGGTTCCCCCAGCCAGGCGGCAGCGCCCGCTGAGGACAGAGTCAAGGTCAGGTCAGCAGCTCCAGCTCCGGGGGCTCAAGAACAGGTCCCGCCCCCCAGTTGCCTACTCACAGGATGCAGGTGTGCATGGGCTCGCCGGGCTCTGCCTGAAGCGCCCATGGCTGGAGCTCTGGGTTCATGTGGGTGGGTGCCAGCCTGCTCTCAGTCACGACTGGAGCTGCCGAGGCGGGCAACGGCAGGGTCCGAGGGACACTGGGGGAAGAACACAGAAGAGGTGCTGGGCGGGGAAGTTGGCCACAACCTCACCATGCCCCCTGGAGTGGGGCCCTTCAGAGCCCCAGGTGTCAAAGGACGGGGGAGCCCTGTGTCTTCAGGGGTGGTCAGATCCCAGTGCTGGACATCATGGGGTTCCAAAGTTTTAAAGTCAACCTCTCTGAGGTTCAGTGAACTCTAAAATTAGGGGCCAGTTTATCACTGGAGCTGTCCTCTATGCCTAATAGTAGATATTTGCACTCCTGCCCAGCAGGACCCGGAACCCTGAGCCTGTTTAGCTGGCTGTACTCTGCAGAGAGTTGTTCGCTTTCTGTTTGGGTGGTGACTGACAAGCATTCCCTCTGGCATTCCCTCTCTGAGTTTAACAGAAAAAGATAGTAAATAAGGGGCCTGCATGCTGGTAGGGTGGGGGTGGAAAGAGGCAGTCTGTTCCCATGCCACCCTGCAGAAATAGCTTTTGGTGCAAGTTGTTTTGCTGAAACTATCCATTGCCTTTACCTCTTAGGCCCAGGCTTTTGGGGGAATTCATCAGCTCAGAGCTCAGGTTTCAGTCAGAGGGGAAGAAACTGGCCTCCCAGGCCATGCCTGTGTAGCTAACCCAAGAGGGTCCATTTAAAATTTTATCGAGACATAACTAACACACAATAAAATACATAGACCTTAAGGGTTCAGTTTTGTACTTGGTGGGCACCTGTGTAACCTCTGCCTGAAATAAGGTCTGGAGCATTCCCATCCCCCCAAAGTCCCCTCGTGTCCCCTTCCAATCTAGTCAATCCCCCTCCAAACTACTTTCTGTCCGCTGTCACTATGGATTGATATTTTCTGTTTTCGGACTCCATATAAATGGAATCATACTATCTGCACTCTTCTATGTCTGTTGTCTTTTGTTCAACATAATGTGTTTTAGATTCTACCATGTTGTATGTATCAGTAGTTTATTCCTTTATAGTGTGAAATAATATTTCATCATGAATGTTCCTAATATCCATTCTTCTATCAAGAAACATTTGGGTTTTTAAAAGTTTCTGGCTATTATGAATACAAGTTAAGATGAATCTTTATGTGCAAGTCTTTGTATGGGTGTATGCTTTTCACCCCCGTTAGGCAAGTATCTAGAATGAATGCATGTTTAACCCTCTAAGAAACTGCCAAACAGTTTTCCAAAGTGCTTGTACCACTGACACCACCCCCCTCAGCCCAGTAATGTATGAGAGTTCTGGTTGCTTTACAGACTTTAGTGATGTTAGTCTTTTAAATTGTAGTCACTTTAGTGGGTATGTAGTACAATCTCATTTGTATTTTCTTTTTTTTTGAGTTGGAGTCTCACTCTGTCGCCCAGACTGGAGTGCAGTGGCATGTTCCCAGCCACCGCAGCCTTGACCTGCTGAGCTCCGGCGATCCTTCTGCTCAGCCTTCCAAGTAGCTGGAACTACAGGCGCGCAGTACCACGCCCGGCTAATTTTTTGATTTATTGTAGAGATGAGGTCTTGCCAAGTTGCCCAGGCAGATCTCGAACCTGCGGGCTCAGGCGATCCACTCACCTCAGCCTCCCAAGGCACGGGATTACAGGCTGAGCCACCGAGCCCAGCTTGCATTTTCTTTTAACTAATAATGTTAAGCATTTCTCAGGTGCTTATTGTCTATTTGTAAATCTCCTTTGAAATATCTTTTCAGGTCTTTTGCCTATTTAATGGATTGTTTGTCTTTTTATTCTTGATTTGTAGGATTTCTTTATATATCTTGATTTGTCAGATGTGTGCTGTATTTTTCAACCTGTGGTCCACTTCATTTCCTTAATGGTGTCGTTTGATGAAGAGATGCGTTTAATTTTGATGATACCCATTTATCAATTTTTTTTCTTTTATGCGTAGTGCCGGGTGCTCTAATTTTCAGGTGAGAGGCAGTTTTCAGCTGTGAGACACAAAGAACCTGGCATAACTGGGAGTGGAACGGGGTGGTAGAACCTTCACCTTTTAAGTGCGTAACTGGTGCTGCACCCCAAAAAGGCACAAGGTTAGCAAGTGATCAGGAGACTGAGACTCAAGCCCTGGCTCAGCCATTTACTAATGGAGTGACCAGTTTATTTATCTGTAAGATGGGCAGTAGTCACTGAACTTAGCTCACATCATAATGGGCTTTGGATAATGAGATTTGAATAAACTCTGAAAGCTACAAGGTGCTCAACAAGGGATCACGAATGTGATAATATTCTTAACAGCCACTCATGACCAACCATACTACACGGACCCATCGTCCTGTTTGGGTTGTGGAATTCCTGCTCCCCCATTCCTTCCTCCTAAGCATCTCGTGCTCAAAAGCACTTTTCTTGGGGGACAGGTGGGAAGGAAAGGTTGCAAAACTCAAATTCATCTTTTGTCATTTGCTTGCATTTCTAGAAAAAATCCTCGAGGTGTATTAGCCCCATGGACCCATGGACCCACTAATACACTTAGCTTTGTGCAGTGGGATCCCCACATGAAGGCCCGAAAGGTTCACAACTGCTGGGAATACACAACAGGCCTCTGAACAAGCTACCAAAGGCGTCTGGCCCTTTCACCTCTGATAGCTCCTTTCATTATTTCCCCTGTGCCTGCACTCCAATTTTTAACACCCTTTGCCACCAGAAACTCAAGTATGTGATTGTAAGTAGTTTATTTTGTCAGGAGACAGACCTAATTTTCATACAAATTAACATATTAAGTTTACCAATTACATACCACCCAAAGCAAAGAATGCTAATATTGCCATTAACCAGTGTTAAATGTTATGAGTATCTCTGTTCCTACCTCTGAGAAGACAAAGCAGTTTGGGACCTCTGATGGGGAGTCCCTGCTCATTGCTTTTTATGTCTTTGAGAATAGCTAGTTGGAGGACGTTTTTATTTTCTCATTTCAAAACATAGTCTTCCTTCTTGGAAGGAGCAAAGGAAGCAGGCAGGGGATCTCTTTATAACACAAATTGTCAATTTGTGGCTGGGCAGTGGCTCATGCCTGTAATCTAAGCACTTCAGGAGGCCGAGGTGGGAGAATCCATCGAGTTAGCCTGGGCAACATAGTCAGACCTCATCACTACAAAAAATAAAATGTAGCCAGAAGTGGTAGTGGGAGCCTGTAGTCCCAGCCACTGGGGAGGCTGAGGTGGGAGGATCACTTGAGCCTCTAGGAGGTCGAGGCTGTAGTGAGCCGAGATCATGCCACTGCACTCCAGTCTGGGTGACAGGGTAAGGGCCTGTCTCAACCTCCCTCCCCAAAACCAAATTGTCAACTTGTGATGGAAAGGATATGCTTTCCAAGTTTTGGATACTTGGAAACCACCTGCTCCCATTATACCCTGGCTGGGCTGGTAACTTGGGGCTCCTTAGGCCCAGAAGTGTTGGGCTGGGCCCCACTTAGCTCATCAAACTGCCCTCCGCCAGCCAATTCTGGGATCCCAGCAGACTATAACTCCAGAAGCTTCCCCTCTCCTTTGGGCTCGGCCTGATGACCTAGGGCACTTTGCTATCCTCCCCCAGAAGAGCATACAAAATATAAAAGCTGTCTAAGAATGTCAACAGCCTTGTTTTTACCATTTCCTGAGTTTATAGAGGAGCCAAAAAACTCCAAATATTCAAATCCAGGCCCTGTCCCCACCCTGAGATGAGCTTCCAGAGCCTCTGAGGTCATGCGACCTGCCCAAGACACCCTGTAATTGGGAAAGGGAGGATGTTAAGGCAGGATGAAGGAGGGTGAGAGGCAGGGTGGGCAGTTTAAGGCCCTCGGCTTGGCTATAGAATCACCTACCAGTGAGGCCTGAAAATAAGGGTGTGAAGGGCAATGACGGGATCTTTGAGGACTCAGGTCAGGAGTGGTCTCTGTTCTCTGCGAAAGGAGGAGAGTTGGGAGGCAGGGAGCGGCAGTGGAGATAAGGAGCCAGTGACCGGGTGTTATATTACAAAGCTGAAAGAAAGAAGTGGAGAAACCAAGAGCCGGCACAAGGCAGATCAGAGAAAGCTGTTATTATGCAATACGTCCATTGCAGACAGACAGGCGGCCCCAGCCCTTCATCTTTCTTAACCTCAGATTCCGACAAAGCCTTTGTAGCCTGGTCAGTCGCACACAGGCACAGGCATGCCAAAGTCCTGGCAAATTCTACTTTGGACATGAAGGTAAATTTGGGGAGCGTGGAAGGTTTTCCAGGTTAGGGAACTGACACAGTGTCAGCCTAGTTGTCGGCTTCCCCATCTTTGCCCCCTTCAGTTGTTCCCACCCTCCAAACCCAGTACCTCAGGCCACTGAGGCTCCGAGCACTGCAGACAGCAACGTGTGCAGGGCCCCAGCATGGCCACTCACTTGGCAGGCCCCACTCAGACTCGTGCCAACTTGAGCTGGGTGTGGAGTGGAAAACCCATCCATCCAAGTATTGTCTATGTGACACCAAACCAACCTGTATTTACACTGGTGCCACATGGCACCGAGAGCTATTTTGACTGAAACCAGCCACTGGGGCATTACAGAGCCAGCTCTTGGCGCTGCATTGGGCGTAGTTAAAATCACATGTCAAGCTGGGCTTGGTGGTTCAGCCTGTAATCCCAGCGCTTTGGGAGGCTGAGGTGAGTGGATTGCCTGAGCCCGCAGATTCGAGACCTGCCTGGGCAACTTAGCGAGACCTCATCTCTACAATAAATCAAAAAAAATTAGCCGGGTGTGGTAGCACATGCCTGTAGTTCCAGCTACTTGGAAGGCTGAGGTGGAAGGATCGCCGGAGCCCAGCAGGTTGAGGCTGCAGTCTGGGCGACCAAGTGAGACTTCAATTCAAAAAAAAAAAAAAAAAATCACATGTCAGAGAACTTCTCAGGTGCAGGTAGAGTTAAGCATTACTGCATTGACTGAGACCAAGGGTGCCCCAGTCTTAAGGGACCAACCATTTTTGTCTACTGCCATGACTCTGAGTATACGGACAACAAGCTGAGCAGACGCAGTTCCTAAGCTAAGACGGCATTTAGCATTTGAGAAGTGTCTTATGGAAGCCAGTCCCTGAGTCACAAACCGGACGTGGTTTAACTCCATGGTGAGTTCTAAGTAAGTGTCACATGACTAGTTTCTCAGGTAGACAAATGAGAGGGATGAGTGTGGACCATGGGGAAAGCAGACAAATGCCCTCCCACTTCCTCACTGCCACATATGGCTTCTTGGGGTCATTTGAGGTGGGTCTGTTGACTTCTGAAGTCATGTCAAATGGCTCTGATTCTAGATAATAGCCTTATTTTTTTTCCCCACAAAACCTGGAGGAAACAGTAGGAAAAAATAATAAACTCATGAAATACTTAAGATGCCAGATTAATTCTCCCTCACTTGCACACACATAGAGGGCTTTAAACTTTTTGACGGTTTTCCCATTGATCACATTGCCAGGAATGCTCTTGCCCTAGATGTCACAGAGTGTGTCACCTGCCCCGGCGATGCTTCTCTGGACACCTGATCTGACATTTTACCACTCTCCATCCTGCTCCTGTCACTTCCATCTCCCCTGCTTTATTTTTCTCCTTAACACTTACTATCATGTAGTATACCAAATCTTTCCTCATTTGTCTATTGGTTGTCTGCCTTCCCCCCTAAAATGCGAACTCCACAAGGGCAGGGGGTTTTCTTGTGCACTGCATGCTCACCGCTGTCGCCAGAGAGGTCAGCACCCTGACAGAAGAGGAGTGACCAATACGAATCTGTCAAATGAGTAAATGTGTTCTGTCTTTTGAGTAGATATCTCCATTTTACAGATAAGAACATTGAGGCACACTGTGTCTATGCTCCTGACCCCCAGCATTTTAAGAAAACCTATTTCTAATGACTAGATTTGGACCGGGCTGGGAGCTGTGCTTTCTGATGAGAAAGTGTCCCATCTCTTTTGAGCAGCTATGTCCCTGAGAGGTGGGTTCATTCGTGATGTCACCACACATATACTTTCAGACACTAGCCTGGCTGTAGCACTGCCTGTGTGACTTGTCAAGAGTGCACCTGCTGATGGGACCGTGGACTAGTGAACAGATCCCAGGCTTATCAGAGGGCTGCCAGGGTGGGTGGCTGTGGGGAAGAGCAGTTTCTTTTCTTTCTTTTTTTTTTTTTTTGAGTTGGAGTCTCACTCTGTCGCCCAGGCTGGAGTGCAGTGTTACACTCATGGCCACCTCAGCCTTGACCTGCTGGGCTTAGGCAGTCTTTCTGCCTTAGCCTTCCAAGTAGCTGGAACCACAGGCGTGCACTACTATACCTGGCTTATTTTTTATTTATTTATTTTAGAGACGAGGTCTCACCAAGTTGTCCAGGCTGGTTTTGAATCCCCGGGCTCAGGCATTCTCTCACCTTGGCCTCCCAAATTGCTGGGATTACAAGCTGAGCTACCACGCCCGACTGGAAGAGCAGTTTCTAAGTGAACTCAATGAGTTGGATCCATGTCTGGCTGGACAGGCGAGGGGGAAAAGTGCTCAGCCTACCGGGTCTGCACCCAAGTGTAGGAGGGGAGTACCTAGCCAAAAGAGATGGTTAGCCTTCAGCACTGGGACTGAGAGTGGGAAGAGATGTGGGTGGAAGCAGAAGGACCACAGGAAGGAGGGGAATCCTCGCATACTTTCCAAGCTTGGAAAGACACAACTGCCTCAAGTCACATGGATCAGGCTGCTTGTCTCCAGCCCAGATCTATTAACGTTCCTAGCTTCCTGGTCATCCAAAACATCTGAGCCCATGATGTAGTTTGGGTTTCCAATGCAAGAAAAGATGAAATGACTTGTTTTCTCTTGTCTGTCAGCTACTCCTGCCATAGTCTCCTCATTAGTGATACTTTCCCTTGCTCTGATGTTTTTTTGTTTGAAATTAACATGGCTACCCAGCTTTCTTTTGATTTGTGTTAGTGAGGTATATCTTTAGTCTAGCTATATCTTTATATTTAAAGATGAGTTTCTTATAGATACATATAGTTGGGTCTTGTTTTTTATCCATGCTGTCAATCTCTGTCTTTTTGGTGTATTGAGACCATGGACAATTAAGTGATTTTGATACAATTGTATAAATATCAGTCATATTTGTTACTGTTTCCTTGGTCTTCTGCTCTGCCTTTCTCTTTTTGATTGAGTACTTTATATGATTCCTTTTTCTTCTCCTTTTAGCATACCATTATACATATATTTTAAGGCTTTTTTTTTAAGTGGATGCTCTTTGAGTTTCCAATATATTCTTACAACTAATCCAAGTTAACTTTCAAACAACACTATATTACTTTCACAGAATACAAATACCTTATAGCACAGTTTTCTCATTTCCTCCTTCCCACCCCCAGTAACATTTTCATCTTAATTTTACTTCTCCATAAGCTATAATCTCTGAATACATTATTGGTATTTTTAAATTTTAAAATATTATATGTGTATATAAAACAGGGGTCCCCAACCCTTGGGCCATGGACCAGTACAGGTCCCCAGCCTGTTAGGAACCAAGCTACACAGCAGGAGGTGAGTGGTGAGTGGAGCTCTGTCTTCTGTCAGATCAGTGCTGGCATTAGATTCTCATAGGTGCACGGACCCTACTGTGAATTGCATATGTAAGTAAGTGATCTAGGATGTGCATGCCTTATAGGAAACTAATGCCTGATGATCCCCCTGCCCACCACCTCCTGTGGAAAAATTGTCTTCCACAAAACAAGTCCCTGATGCCAAAAAGATGGGGGATCGCTGATATAAAATATATATCAGCTGATCAGTGGATAATGAAATATCCACCATATATAGCATATAATTTCATATATATGTATACATTCATTATATATTTTTTCTTTCTTTCAATAGCTTTAGAAAGTGCAAATAGTGTTAGATTATGTGGTTGCATTGTATAGTGGTGAAGAGATCTGGGCTTTAAGTGTACCCACCACTCCTATCTGCACGTTGTATCTTCTAGATGATTATTTTGTCTCTCTACCCTTTCCCTCCTCCCCCTTCTGAGTCTCCAATATCCATTATACCATTCTACATGCCTGTGCAGATTCTCAGTTTAGCTCCCACTTATAAGAGAGAACAAGTAGTGTTTGGTTTTCTCTTCCTGTGATTGTTCTCTAAGGATGGGTTTTCTCCAATTCCATTCAAGTTCTGCAAAAGACATTTTTTCATTCCTTTTGATGACTGAATAGTACTCTGCAGTGTATATATACCACATTTTCATTATCCACTGATCAGCTGACAGGCATTTATCTTATTCCACATCTTTGAAATTATAAATTGAGTTTAATGAACATGTGAGTGCAGGTGTCTTTTTAATATAATGACCTCTGTTCCTTTGGTTAGATACCTAGTAGTGGAATGGCTGGATCAAATGGTATCTACTTTTAGTTCTTTGAGAAATCTTCATACCAATTTCCATAGAGGTTGTACTAATTTACATCCCCACCCACAGTGCATAAGCATTCCCTTTTCACCACATCTGTGCCAGCATCTATTGTTTTTTATTTTAAAATAATGGTCATTCTGACTGGTGTAAGGTGGTATCTCATTAATTTGCATTACCCTGATGATTAGTGATGTTGAGCGTTTTTAAACATGTTTCTTGGCCATTTGTATATCTTCTTTTGAAAGATGTCTGTCATTTGCTCACTTTTTAGTGGGGTTTATTTGCATTTTTCTTGCCGATTTGTTTAAGTTCTTAGTCCTTTATCAGATGTATAGTTTGTGAATATCTTCTCTCATTCTGTAGGTTGCCTATTTTCTCTGTTGATTATTCCTTTTGCTGTGCAGAAGATTTTTAGTTTAATTAAGTCCCACTGACTTATTTTTGATTTTGTTACATTTGCTTTTGGTGTTTTGACCATAAATTTTTTTTTCCTAGGCTGATGTCCAGAAGAGGTTTTCCTAGGTTTTCTTCTAGGATTTTTAGGATTTCAGGACTTCCATTTAAGTATTTAATCCATCTTGAGTTTATTTTTGTATATGGGGAGAAATAGGGATCAAGTGTCACTTTTGTGCATGTAGCAATCTAATTTTCCCAGCATCTTTTGTTAAATAATGTCTCCTTTCCCTAGTGTATATTTTGTCTGCTTTGTCAAAGATCAGTTGGTTGTAGGTATTTGGGTTTATTTCTGGATTCTTTATTCTTTTCCATTGGTCCGTGTGTCTGCTCTTATGACAATTCCATGCTGTTTTGATTACTATAACCTTGAAATCAGGTAATGTTATGCCTCCAGATTTGTTCTTTTTGCTTAGGATTACCTTGGCTATCTGGGTCTTTTTTTTTTTTTTTGAGTTGGAGTCTCACTCTGTCGCCCAGACTGGAGTGCAGTGGCCGCTCCTGGCCAACGCAGCCTCAACCTGCTGGGCTCCGGCGATCCTTCTGCCTCAGCCTTCCAAGTAGCTGGAACTACAGGCGTGTGCTACCACGCCCGGCTAATTTTTTGATTTATTGTAGAAATGAGGTCTCGCCAAGGCCCTTCACTTCTTTACCCTCTGTTTTCCATACACATTCACAGCCTTGAAGAATGAATGGGGGAACAAAGTAAAGCATTTTTTGGTATTAAAATTCCTAGCCAGGCTCGGTGGCTCAGCCTGTAATCCCACGCCTTTGGGAGGCTGAGAAGAGTGGATTGCCTGAGCCCGCGGGTTCGAGACCCGCCGGGCAAACAAGACCTCATCTCTACAATAAATCAAAAAATTAGCCGGGCGTGGTAGCACACGCCTGTAGTTCCAGCTACTTGGAAGGCTGAGGCAGAAGGATCGCCGGAGCCCAGCAGGTCGAGGCTGCGGTGGCCGGGAGCGGCCACTGCACTCCAGTCTGGGTGACAGAGTGAGACTCCAACTCCAAAAAAAAAAAAAACCAAAAAAAAATGTTTAATCTAGAAACCTGCCAATATTTTTAAATGCATGTGCAGTTTTTGATAGTGTTATCAATCTTGCTAGAATTATATATTCCAAAGCATAATTATAATAATCAGATTATTTATTTTTATATGATTTAATTCCACATTTTGGCATACTGATTTATAAAGGATTGAGATATTATATTATAATTAGAATTACCTTTAACTCTGCCAGATATCTGCTTGTCTGCATGAAAAAGTTGTCTGTGCTAATTCACAGGTGCTTAACAACTTTAAGACATATTGCATGAAGAGGAGGATGCAGAGACATCTTTCCAGCCTGGGGTCAGTAAAATATGGAAGGGCAGGTTGGTTATGTCTATACTAATATGTTTTCATAAGTGATAATGTATATTGTATGTGTACCAAGTAGCATGAAAACAATTTGAGAAACTTTTTTTTCTGAATTCCCTTGTTTTTGGCACTTTTCAGGTTGACCTCTATGTGGAGTTATTTTTAAAGATGTTCTGTATATCTTATTACCATGAATGCCACTTGAAAAGTAAATCTGTGTCTACAGGAAATAGTAGCACAACAGAAAACAGTAAGCACTCCAGACCTAGATTGCTTTGGTTTATATCTTAACTCCAGCACTTATTAGCTGTGCGTCTTTGGACAAATTCCTGAACCTTTCTATGTCTATGGCTATTTATCTCTAAATAAGAATGATAATAATAGTAATTGCTCACTAGATTTGTTATAGACATAAATGAGTTAGATGAAGTGCTAGAACAGTATCTGGAATAGTAGCAATTTTTCTTCTTTAGGCAAACATCAGTACTGTGTTAGTACTGTTCTTAGGGCCATTTAATTGATTGGATTAGGCCCATTCAGACTATCCAAGATCTCCTTTACATAAAAGCCAACTGATTATAAATGTTAACTCTATCTACAAAATAACGTAACAGCAACAGTTAGATTAGAATTGATTGAATAATTGGATACCATAACAACCAAGCTAACACAAAAAAACTATCATCACAAGTACTAGTGATGGACAAAGTTAGAAAGGCAAATTGGGAAGGGTTTGAATGGCAGAAGCAGCAGTTTGGGTTGTGAACTAATCCAGCAGGATTTTTAGGAAGATAGATCTAAAGTGATATTAAAGTCAATTTGAATCAAGAAAGATAGGATGAAATTAAACTGCTTAGAAAGTTATTTTAATGGTCCAAGTGTTTGGTGATACATATAACGTAGGGTATTAGATATGTTTGGAAAAGAAAGATGTGCTAAATATTCCAGTGGAAGAATTGATGTAACATAGGAATGATCTATATATAGAAATTTAGATAAATATCTATTTTCATCCTAGCTAAAATGGAGCATGAACATAGTTATTAAAGATTTCCATCACTTCCCTGAACTTTGGCACCCACTAGTTACAAATTAAGCTGATAAGTTTAACAAAATTTTTCCAGCATTTTAATATTCCCTGGGGAAATATGAAATAACATTTATGTTGAGGTGTTTTTAGTTTTAAAGCAATAGTGTTCTGTGTTATTATTATAATTCATTTAGTTTCTCTTTCAGACTACCTTTTAGTCATATTCTTTCTTTTTATAGAACATGTTTCAGAAATTTGCATTTAATATCTACAGTATAATTGTTTCAGATCATATGTATATATAAAATAATAGGTTTCAAATAAGTATTATTCTATGTAGGGTTCATTAGTTTTTTTCTTTAATGTGCAGTGACAGCATTAATTCTAATCCATTGGGAATCTTTTATCTTTTATATTATCCTATTTACTCTGTAGTGATGTTTTCAAGTTGGAGGTTATATGATCTATAAACAAAGATGGTCATGAAATCAATGTAGTGGGTCATGTGTGGTGGGTATTGAAAGATGGATAGCAAGGGCAAGAAGGATGATTACAGCTTGAAGCAGAGTAGGAACTGGAAGAAAAAAGTAGTGAGAATCTGGATATAATTTGGAACACTTAAGAAAGAATATATTTGATCACTCCTAAGGAAGATTGTAGTATTTTCCATTCCCTCCAAATTTTGATAAGAATGCTGAACTCTCTTTTCCATAAAGATAAAATATGGCACACTTTTATTTTAATCAATGTATTATTCTTTTGATGTGAGATAGTCATTTCCTTGATGAAGAATTGTGACAAATCATTCATAAAATTATTAAATATTTTATTCTAAAATGTAAAATCATTCCCCTAAAGCCAATGTATTTATCCTTTTATGAGAGCTCTAGCTTTAAGATACACAGAATAATATATGTATATGTAAGAAAGTGATTCTAAAGAGATTACTATGTTACTTTGCATCATGCAGCAATAAAGAGTCAGCATTCCTATCTATTCACTGCATTCCAAGTTCTAAATGTGAATGAATCCAAAACAAATAGGAATGCAACTTTCAACCTCAAAAAACTTATAAATTCCCTGCAGAAAGAGAACAGTCACATCATTTTGGAGAAAAACATGCATGTCAAAGAGAGGTTAAAAAGAAAAATGATTCTACATTTGACTGCTTTCTACACGTATCAGAGTTTCATATATGAGACATGCCTCTTTTGCCACTAGGTAAATTTGATGAGAGAGAAGAAGGTTTGCTAATCCAGTGAGCTATGTAGTTTTTAGCCAGGCTTTCTCAATCTTTATGCCTAATCGTCCTCATCATTTATATCCTGTAAGCTCTTATTTGACTTCAAAAACAAACAAAGAATGGAAAACATCCTCTACCCCTGAAAAACAAGCAAACCAACAAGAAAACACATATAATATCAGACATGACAGTAAGATGACAGAACTTGAGGTTTCTAACTCTTACTATCTGGCTGAAAACCACATCTTGGCCATTTACATTTGAAACTTTTAAGTAAGTCTGTTCAGTAGCAATTATAATAGAAAAATCAGAAGCTAAATATGTGGTACACTTAGATGCACCCCACAAGAGCAGACTATACACCCACAATTCCACTGATAGCTGAATTATGTAACTTTTCTCTCCTTGAGTTTCTTTACTTATAAATGAGATTAATAATTATGTAAGCCGGGCTTGGTGGCTCAGCCTGTAATCCCGCGCCTTGGGAGGCTGAGGTGAGTGGATTGCCTGAGCCCACGGGTTCAAGACCCGCCTGGGCAACTTGGTGAGACCTCATCTCTACAATAAATTAAAAGAAATTAGCAGCCAGGCTCGGTGGCTCAGCCTATAATCCCAGCACTTTGGGAGGCTGAAGTGAGTGACTTGCCTGAGCCCGCGGGTTCGAGACCGGCCTGGGCAACTTGGCGAGACCTCATCTCTACAATAAATCAAAAACTAGCCGGGCGTGGTAGCACGCACCTGTAGTTCCAGCTACTTGGAAGGCTGAGGCAGAAGGATTACCAG
>CAUYQG010083029.1:0-25501 GCA_963574415.1 Tarsius wallacei
ATATGCAGGAAAAAGTAAGAGGCAATTAATGGCAGTAAATACCTGTCTGGGGATGGGGGGACATTTCTTACAAACAAGGGTGCCTGAATGAGACATATTTGTGTACCTAACCCTTAAATGTACCCCTTAATATCACAATAATAAAAAAAAAAAAAAAAAAAAGATACCAAAAAGCACTTAGATGCATCTATGGAGAGGTAATGGACAGCAGAACAAGGAAGTAAAAACTTTCTAAAGGAATCCTTTTTTTTTTTTTTGAGTTGGAGTCTCACTCTGTTACCCAGGCTGGAATTTAGTGGCTCACTCACAGTCACCCCAGCGTTGACCTGCTGGGCTTAGGCGACCCTTCTGCCTCAGCCTTCCAAGTAGCTGGAACTACAGGCGCACTCTACCACACCCGGCTAATTTTTGATTTATTGTAGAAATGAGGTCTCGCCAAGTTGCCCAGGTGGGTCTCAAACCCGCGGGCTCTGGCAATACCACTTACCTCGGCCTCCCAAAGCGCTGGGATTACAGGCTGAGCCACCGAGCCCAGCTAGGAATCTTACTAAGGAGCAAAATACAAGCTGCTGGAGTATCAAACACTTTGGTCTAGCAGGGAATAGTTTCTACTTTCCTTTCCCATACTAGGTGAGATATATGTTTGAAGAAGAATTCAGGAAAAGAACAGACAACAAACATAAAGTCCCAAATGTAATTAATAGCAACTTAAATAACAAAAAAGAGGAAACTGTATGGAAAGTATGTATACATAAAGTACACATATCTACAACGTTTCTTAATTTCTCAAGTTAGGCATTTGTATAAACTAATACAAACATTCATTTTAAGATCTTAGACTTGATTTTAAGAAACCTAATTTTCTTTCTTAATCAGGATCCAAAACTGGACAATGGTATCGTCACAGTTCTTCCAACTTGTTTTTATTTCTTTTTACCTAAATAAGTTGCTGTCTCATTTCCTACATGCCTTCAGCATATTCATAAATGCTAGGTTTCATAATTCATACTATGCACACTATATGAGAATGCTTATGTATGCCTAGTAAATAATAGAATATATTGATTGATTTTTATTACTGAGGAAATTCTGAGGCAATATGTGTTTGTGGATTTATAACATTACTACAGACTGTATCAGCTGCATATCAATAGAATTATGCTTTGCTACTAATTTACACAATACTCACAAAGGTGTTTTAACTATGAACCTGACAGATTCACATTATAAACAGATTTTTAAACAATTTTTGTCATGTTTTATTTCTTTGTCCCTAGTTCATTCATTAATAAATTAATAATATTTTAAATCAAAGAAGTCCATTGATCAACTCTTTAAAAACTCCGTTTATTTTGAGCCATATAGTATTTATCTCCTTTGAGTTTAGTTTCTGATTCTCATTGGGCTCATGATATTCTGAACCATTTTTAAGTTTTAGTATATAATGAATGTTTGCAGTTGCTTTTATTACCCTAGCAACTAAGATTTAGAAAGTCATTTTTTTAAATGAGAATTTTTCATTTTCTGAAATAAAAATCATATGCTTTAATCATCTTACATAAAAATAAAATATTTATTAAATTTATATATGACCATAAAGGTAAGAGGTACTTAACTTTCTCAAACAGTGTAACAGAAGCCAATGCAAACATTACAAGATGTATTAGACACAAAGATGGAAACAAAGATTGTGTAGGGAAGTGATAAGTGAGGTCATTCAAGAGAGGGAAAGGTTAAAAAGTACAAAATTTGGTAATTCTCCAGTTCTTGAAACATGCTTTTAATATTTCTCCTCTGAGAAAACTCTCAGCTGGTTTTTAAACTGTCTTACATTAAAAAACCTAAATAAAGCTCTAAGAGGTCATCCGATCTGAATTACAAAGATATTATTTAAAGAAATGTGTAGTCTAATGCATCAAAATGTGTCATCCTTTTACACACACACACATGCACACACACACACACACACACACACACATTTTCTGTTTAAAATAGCAGTGCTTCCAGGTAGTTGAGGTTGGTGTTGAACAACATCTCGTTCTTTGTTTCATGGACTTCTTTTAGATTTCTCCAACCTGGATAAACTAAATAGGATACACACAGATGGTAAAACCTTATGTTATCCTACTCTGAAAAGATTAGCTTCATTAAAATGAAAATAAGCTACCACCTGCCAAATATGGTTTGGCACCTACTAAGAGGCATTCCAAGAAAAAAAAATTCACAAAGGTTTTTTTTTTTTTTTAAAAAAAAAAACCTTCAAAGAAGCATTGGAATTATTTTAAAGCATTAAAGTGAAAAACAAAGGTTCACAGACTAAGAAAAAAAAAAATTCAGTTTCCCCCCCTCAAACCATTGCTTTATTTGTAAAAGAAGACTAAAAGTAAACTGTGAACAAAAGCCTGAAAAGGGATTTATGATTTCCTTCTACAAATATAAGGTAGAAGACCAAAAGGAGAAATATAATATTAACTATTGACTTCTCTTTGTGACCTTTTTAAGGAACTAGAAACAAATTTCCTGAGAGCTGAAAGTAAAACAATTACAACTTGTAATAGTGAATGATTTAAAGTAAAAATTTTAAAATTCGCTGAAAAGGAAATTCTTGATGATCTTTTAACACATGTCAGATTTATGTGACTGTCCCAGTTAAGTACAGAGAATCCATGCCTATTGTCCTAACATAACTATAAATGACATTTATTTTCATTTTCAAGATAAAACTGTTTAAATGTCAATCATATTGCCATCCTTCATTTTAACTATATTCTCCATGAGATAAGGATTCTAAAGACTAACTGAAATTATTTAATTTGACATAAATAACATGGTTGAGGATCTGAAAGACTGTAAAAGGGCTTTATAAAATCTCTCTGGAAAGAATACCAGAAATAACCTAAACTCAAACTCTTTTTCAATCCAGTGCTTGAATTTCTATTACAGTTTTAGTGATGATTTTCTTACTTTTACATGAAGTCAGATGCTGGAAGTTGGTTCGCTTAAGGCAAGATCTGCTAAATCTTCACTTAGACATTCCTTACTGCTCATGTATACACAATCTAAGAAGTTCAACTGTCTGTTTTTTCAGAAGTGAAATCTACAAAGATAGTGGATGACTCAAGCAATATCACTGGGAAAATGTAAGGTGAAAATTGTTTAATAATAATTTTATTTATGTTTTAAATATGTATTAAATTCCTATTAAGGGCATAGCCCTTTTCTATTAAATTGGAACTATTACTGATATGATGAAAACAAAAAATCCATAAACATAAAATGAATGTATTGGTAAAACAAACATTTAAAAATTCATATTTAACAAAGCCATTGTAGTCAAGTGTTTATGAATTTCAGTGATCATTCTAGCAGACTCAGACTTGCCTGGTGCTTGCTACCTTGGTATCTTGGTATCCTTATTCAAACTCTCTTTTACAGCCCTGTAAAGATTAAGCAAAGTAACAAAGTTTCTAAATACATGCCCAAGATTTTTGTCATTAATATTATCAAAATAATTATTGTTTTTCTCATGTGATATGTAAAACAAGAAATATATTTACATTTTTCTGAGTCTATACCTGTGAGTTAATTCTTTATGAATAAAACTCCCTTATTTATATAAATGACAAGTGCATAATAACTACTAGGAATCATTGATCAAACTATCCAGAGACTCAAGAAAGAAAAAAAAAATCTGTTTAAAAAAGTGCAAAGTGTCTACCTCACAGCAAACAGAGAAAAAAACAAGTTCTATAGACACAAATATGTTCACATCAAGGTATAGAGTTTTATATGGAAAAATAATCTTGGTGAGACATGTAAAGTAACTATGAGAAATTTTCTCAATTGTAAATATAACTGGTTTTAGTGAATTCTGAATATCATGGTGAGTATAGCACAGTAACTTTTTCACTCTGGAACAAAAAAGCAAAAAAAAAAAAAATAGTTAAATAGTGGAAGTACAGAGAGATAATCCTAGTTGCTAAGTCTTTCTTTTTGTTTCTTCAGTTCATATTGTTACTTATTTAACCTGCAAATATAGTGTTAATCAGTATATGTAATATGTTTTTACAAAGACTTTTGTTTTGAGGAAAATGCATAGCTAGTTGTTTTATGTGGTTATTTCTAGTTATTTCCTTTTGGACACAGCGAAATGTTAAAGTCTAAAAAAGGTCAAATTGTTAAATAAGGCAGCAATAATTTAAAAAGCAATGATAATCAAGTTAGATAGCTAGACAAGTAAAAATAAAAAAAGAAAATATGAATGTCAAGTTAAGGTGATCACATTTTATCCTAAAGTTGAGGGAGAGTCAATAAAAATACAAAAGTGAAATAATTAGATTTAAAGTTTGAGTTCAGAAATTGATTAGCAGCAGTCTGTCGGACAGAAAGGACATAAAAAAATGCAGGAACCCCCTCTAAGCAGTTGATTCAAGTTTAGAGCAGCAAACACATTCAGTCATTAATTAAAGACTAGTCTCAGAAGGATTTGGTTAAATGTGGAGGGTGATGTAGCTTTAGAATCCAGCTTCTAGGAGGGCAAGATTACATCTGTTTTGTTCACTGTGATTTCTGGTTGGTTTCAGTTCCTGAATTAATGGTGATGACATTACCCACCATACGTATCCAGTAGAAAGGAAGCAAATAGAGTATGTTAAAAGATGTTTGAATTCATGGAATTTGTCAAAACTGAAGTCTTTTTCTCAGAGACAAAATAGTTTTAGAATGTTCTCTTTTAGGAGAGTTAAGATACAAATCATTTTTTTTTTTCCTGGAGAAATAATGACACTAAGGCTTAAAAGTATATGTTTTTCATCCCTGGACATTGTTTATTCAGTTATTAATGCAACTTCCCTACGAGTCTTTGAGTTTCATATTCTAGGTTTACAAAAGTACCACTTAATTATTCGCCAGAGAAACATGGAATATCTCTACCTCTGATCACATATGAAAATGGACTGAAATTAGAATAGACTTTGTTCTCTATATGAGAAGAATGCTCTGAATATGAACATGCTAACCAATGATCATTAAGTAAAATTCTTGCTTAAACTCTCAATGATGCTTGCTATTATGTATCTATATAGGTGCTTGCCTGATTATAGAATAAACCATGATAACTATTTACACATTTTAATAAACATAATTTTTTGAAAACATTTAGTCCACTTTTTGTCAATCTCAAAACACTGGGGAAGGTTAAATTCATGAGATGACTTTACCATGAAAAAATTCTCTAACTTTAGCAATTGGAAACAAATAGGAAAGAGAATTGCTTTTCAGAATATACTTACTGGAAAACAATAGGTTTAATAAAATCTCTTTCTATGTTCAAAAATTTTGTATAAGATTTTAAGTAGGAGAAGAATCTTCCTCTTCAAATCTACCTAGTCCTAATAAATATGAAAGCCTTCTAGGATATGTATAACTAAAAGAATATTTTAAAGAAGCAAGCTTATGAGTGACTAAAGGGTCAGACTCTGGGAATAAGATGGCCTAAGGAAAAGTTGACCTCATAGAAAATACCTCTATTCACCTTTATATTCTGTGAAAAATTTAGGAACATGTATAATGTCTAATTTGGAAAAAGTATTACTGAAGTGGTCTAAAATGATTTTGATCTACCTATCAATGCACATCTCTAAACAGTGCTCTATAAAATGACATGAAAAAGGATTAGAACTGGTAGTCTTTAATATCCACTGAAGAAACCATAGAGCAATTAATAGCCATCCATGTTTAGTCATGGTGAAATTTTAGTATATTAAAAATGATTTGCTATTTTCTCCATGACATTATGTACACACGCACATAGACATAGACACGCTCAATAAAAGGACCAGGTTTCTATTTTCTAACAAAAGATTTAAATAATTGGAATATTTATGTCAGTAAATATTAATAATAGAAACCTAGCTATGACTATCTTCTCCGGGAAAAAACTCTCAATATCAGAGATAATACAAAGGGAAGGGAGATGAGTTGATAGATGGGAATGAAATAAGAAAACAAAAACTCATATACCAAATTCTGCCTATTTATAAGGCATATATAAGACAAATGTGTAACATGACAATGAAAAAATAAATCAGCATAACAAAAATGGCACAAGTAAATGCATCATTAATTTCAAATGGCAAGAGAAAGATAATGTAAAACACCAGTGTTTTTGGCATTGTGATCAGTTCTTTGTTGCTATGGGTCAATTCTTATGTGATAAAAATCCGAGCTAAGCTGATGACAATGAAAAAGGTACATAGGATGACTTGTTAGACTTGGGGAGTACACAGTTATTGCATAACATAAAAGCTTCAACATACAACAAGAAACAAGACCTAGAGCTCTTAGGAACTGTGCAACTGAAAGCATAACTTATATTAGCTAAGATCTCTTTAACCAAGATGTCACTAATGCAAGATGCATATGTGTGTATGTAGTAGAGCTTTCATTCAAAAAGTTTATTTCAAGAAGTTTACAAATAAATGTTTTCGTCAGCCCTTGATTATTTTCAATAATAATGATACATCAAATAGTCTCTGGACTAATATGCCAGGGAAAAATGCTGGGTACATGAAATGCAGTCATGTCCAAGTCCTAGAATCTGCTGGAAGTTGGTTATTGTGCAACAGGGAGGAAAGATAAGTAAACAGACAGATAAAATACAAAATAACAATACTAGCGGAATAACTCCTACTGCATATATTTTTCTTATTCCTTCCTAATTTATTTTTATTTTTAGAGAGGATATTGGATTTTATATTCAATTGCATGGATTTTTCAATATGGTCACTTATGGTTAATGATGCTTTAAGCATCATTTGCTGGCATTTTAAATATGTTCTTTCTGTTTTTTCTAAATATTGATAAATGGAGGAGAATCAAAATGGCATTAAGGTCACCAAATACTCTTTTTAGAGACTTTGGAAGTAATTAGTTCTTATGAAATAACCCATAAATCTTACGTTGAGATAGAACTGCTCCTAGAAGGAATTTCATACTGGGAATTCAGAATCGGCATTTCATTTTTTCCCATGTTAATGAATGTGCTACATTAATTATTCCCCATTACTTTTTTAATATGATATAGTACTAATCTCTAATGGAGATGAGCTCAATATTTAAAATAACTAGCCAGAGTCTAAATAATCTTGGAAACATACTGGCTTCAATATGCTGTCCACCACAATAAAGCACTCATACATTTGCTATTCAGCTTAATAAAGCCTAATGATCAATATAATAACTGATCAGCTTAAAATGTTTTATCATGGTTCATAACATGAACAAAAATTATAAGCACATAAGAAAATACACTTTTTATAAACCAATAAAGATACATATAATTTGCATCTTTAACTCTATTTCTGTGTGTATTCCCAATTACTTCTGATCAACTGTCATCCTCACCAGCCCACAGCATCTAAATGCATCTTTTAGCTGCACATGATGGAGGTTACAAGAAGACAGACTACATTTCCATATATTTTCTATCTTATCAATTTCAACTAGATGGAGAACACAGAGTCAAATTTCTTTAATAATATAATCTATTACTATAAAAAACGAATAACAAAATTCTTTATTTCAGGATGAAATTTTTCCTCAGCAAAACTACAGTCAAATAAATTATTCCCAAAAAAGTGACCTCATGAAAAAATTTAAGGAGATGTTCTTTTAGTTTTTATTGATCAGAACATTTATTCATATAAAAAAGTAGCTCCCAAAACACAGATTTCTCCAATTTTGACATTTTGATGAATTTAATAGAAGAACATTCATCTTCTACTCTATGAGAAATCATTTAATCCCGATGATGAACAAACTAAATGTGTAATTTCATCCATGTTTAACCAAAGACAACTTCATTCTTCCAATAATATTATTTTACTTGTTGTTGTTATGTAAAAATATTCCTCCACACTAATCAAAATGGTTCAACAATATTGAGAAATACTTTTATAAAACTGATACGTTGACAAGATATTGTGTGCCTGAGCTTGCTTTTTATGTATCTAACAATATGATTTTGATATATTAAATAACACTTAGGCTACAAATGTTTTTAAAATAATAGAATGATTAGTGCTGAGTTTTTAAGTTAAAATGAAGAATCTTTGCCATAGAAAATCATGCCTTTATGGACCCTAGAGTGCAATGTCAACCTCATAAGTGTCCATTGTTATTAGTGCTGATTGTAGTAATTATGGAAGTATTAACCATATTTAATTCATATTTCGTTTTCTCATTTGTTGTATTTTTATGGATGATAATATTATCTGAAACCTTACCCACCCGAGGCACTGTGCTTTATTTCTATGCCTAATATAATCACCACAAAAATACTATGAGAAAGGTATTATCAATTAGGTATAATTGTAGCATTAATGGTGTGGGCTCTGCTGTCCTGCTCTAGTCTCAGACTTAGACAAGCACAGACACAGGTTATTGAGTTTTCTTAGGGAGAGTTTTCTTAGCATTTCTACTTTGAAGATAAGCCCAACTTTGCCATGTATTTGTGATCAGTCTTGAATGGATGAGTTTCTTTACCTTTCACCAGGATTAAGAGACCTATGCTTGCAAACAATGCATAAACCTGAGCCCAAGATGATTTGTCACTACTCCCTCAAGGGCCGAGAGAATATTCTTTCACCCTTCCTCAGCTTTAGGTCTTCGACTGAGTCTTAGGACAAATGATTTTCTTATCTGTCCTCTATTTTGACCCCTGAAACAATGGAGTTTTCCCTTGCTCAAAAAGGAGAGTTTGTTTCCCATCATCTAGTAACTTAAAAAGTTTACTTCATATGAAAGTCTATAGAAGTGGTACAAGCTTTATGACCTTCCCTCAGCAGCAGCCATTCATGCCTTCATTCATTGCCTTGTGACCTCAACTCTTTGAAAGACTTTTAAAAGTTATAATTTCATAAATTATTCAGCCTTTTCTCATTGGTGGTCAGGAACTATAGTCTCCCATAACTTATTACATCACAAGAAAAAAAATGTGAGAAGTTAACCAAACTGTTGAAAAAATTGGGTATCAGACTCTTTGTCACCTTATACCTTTATAGACAGTATAGCATTTAGGAAATATAACTATGTACAAAAATAATGATATCCGAATTTAAACATTCTGTCAATGTGTGACACAGAATAGACACAGTTGAGGCAGTTAATAACTGCTTTTGACCTAAAGCTAAGTAAAAAGCAGTTATGCAAACTGAAGCAGAAAGAGAGAGGAGAAAACAAAGTAAATAAAAGCAGAACATCCAAAAGCTGTAGAACAACATGAAATGGTATAACATATATGAAATTGTGGTCTCAGAGAAAAAAGAGCAGTTATGGAAGAAATATTTTAATAGATAACAATCAAGCATTTTACAAAATCAATGAAAGTCAAAAATCAAACACAAAAATAAAGCCAATCAAGAACCTCAGTTAACACTATATAGCAGGAAAAAAAAAAAAGAAAAACGGAAAAAAAATTAAAAACTCACAAACATCTAGAGGAAACACTGAAAAACTGCTGAAACTGAGGGACAAAGAAAAATCTTAAAGCCAGTTAGAATGAGGAAGTGGGGGGGTGATATATAGCAAACAAAGATAAGGATTACATAGATCACATACCATAATTATGAGAAATTCTTGCAAAACAGCAACAATATAATGATATACTGAATATGATAAAAATGCTAAAAGAAATCACATTTGTCCCAGAGTTCTGTTATCTGGTGGAAATGTTTTTCAAAAATGAAAACATATTCAGACAAAAACTGAAAGACTTCAGTATCAGAAGACATGCTCTACAAGTTAAAAAAAAAGTCTCAGCACAAAGAATATAATATCATATGTAAATAGAAATTTACACAAATAAAGAACATTAGAATAATAAAAATTAAAATAACTATAAAATATATCACATTAAATGATTACTTTTAAAAACACAAATAATAATTAAACCATCTGAGCTACCATCTTGACAAACTAGAAAAACAAATTTGGATGTAAAAACTTAGACTTTAATTAAACTTTCTATTTAAGTGAAGGAAATAAACAAATGAAGGAAATCAATGAAATAGAAATCAGATGAGCAATAAGAAAAATCAATGAAATTAAAGTTATTAAGAAAAAAGTAAAAATGATACACTTTTAGCCAAACGAATCAAAAACAAGAGAAAGAAGATGAAAAAAATTACAAATATTAGAAATGAAAGAGAGGTTATCTTACAGATCCTACAGACCAAAAAAAGATAAGAAAGAATAACATAATAAACAACTTTATGTCAATACATTTAATCATTTATATGAAATAAACACCAAAGGTCTAGCAAAGAAGAATATAATTAATTTTTTATGGTTATAGTTCTATATCCCTTTTCTGAACTGCATCCTTTTTCTGATCTATATACTTGCACCAACATATAATATTAACAATCTATTAGAAATGTTAATCATCTTTTCATACACCAATTGGCCACTCATATGTCTTCTTGGTTAAATGCCTATTCAAGTCCTTAGTCCAGTGAAAATATAGACAAAGGGTTATTTGTCTTTCTGCATTGAGTTGTAGGAGTTCCTTATATATTTTAAATATCTACCCATTACCAGATACATGGTTTACAAATATTTTCTTCCTTTCAGTAGGTTGGTTTTTTACTGTGCTGATTGTTACCCTTGTCATTCTATTTATACTATCTTTTTATCCTGTGTGTGTATGTGAGCGTGAGACAGAGAGAGACAGAGAGACTTATGAGGCATTTTATAACAATGTTGGAAAGAATAGAATGTAAGTGAACCTAAGGAAACAAATATACTAATATGATTAATCTGATTTGTATGTCAAATTGAAATAATATTATTTTAAAGTTGCAAGCTTCATTATATTTGCTTATATGACAAGGAGTATATCAAATTAAAAAATGCAGGAAACACGATTTATATGAAATAATGAGGCTTATAAAAGATGTACCTTTTACTTTTTTTTTTTAACACTCCACCCAAGAACATGTTTTTATAGTCATTACTTTTTTACTGTGTTTCAAGTGGGATGATAAGGATGATTATCAGTCAGATATATTTAGTTTTTAAATTGTTAAATAAATATTTTTAATGTTAATTTTCCCATTATGAGCATTACATAATGGCTGGATTTTTAGATAGGTTAGTTTATCTTTTGGAGAGACAAGGTTATATGTATAGACAGAGGTCAGTCAATCCAGTAGGGATGTTAATGAGATCCTGGTAGCATAGGCTTTCTTGATTTGTTTCACATCTTCCATTGTTTTTAATATCTGTCCTATATTTACATTGTCAGCTTTCACTACACTCATTATTTCTACAATTTCAAATATTGTTTCCAGGCCCAGAAAATTTTATAAAGCTATTTATATAAAATTACCTGGGTCAAACACACAAACTTATAAAATTAATGCAGGATAGATGATATGCTAACACATGCCAAGTTTATGACAAAAAATCTCAGGCATATCTTGATACATTTTCATTATGCACACTCTTACAGATATTTTTCTTTCTTTTTAATTGTCTTGAATTATATATACCTCACTGATTTTATATATACTCAATATAAATCATATATAAAAATCATATAAGCGAGTATATCCATTCAATTTTAAATATTTGCATATTGCCAATGTTGACCCCCACACTGTTATCTTCCAATTAAGCCTGTTTGTCTCCTTTTATACCACCAAAATTGTTTTCAGATTCATTCCCTCAACTCTAATCTCTCTCCTTTTCCACCCATCCTATATCCATTTTCCATACACGTCCTCAATTTATTAACAATGTAAAAATAATAGTAACAGTAAATTTAATAATAATAATAACAGAATGACTTGCACATAGCAGCCCCTTAAGTCTTTGTTTAATAAATGAGCATTTCCTAAATGTATGGCAAGTCCCATTAGACCTCTGCATAAAATTTTCCATTCAATTCTCATGATAATCTAATGACATAAATATTATCATTAATCTGAGTTTATATATGATAAACATAAAGCATAATAAGGTGAGATAGCTTAACTAAGATCACAGCTAAACAAGAGTAGATAAGATATTTGGATCAAAGATGTGCAACTCAAGTGCTCATAAGCCAAACTGATATACTACTTTATATGCTACTCTTAATAATCATCCTATTATCTCAATATCTACTGAACTAGATCTGGAACTTTTAGCTTGATTCTTAGTCTCTTCATTACCTTATTCTGATGTACTTCTCCAATCTCATGTCACACTCTTAATCAAGCAGATTTGTTCTTTTCTAACTCTGACTTGGCTTCAAATACTGAATTTTTCTCTTCACCTTCAAAAATCCACATGAAACCTTTAATATTTCAAGACGTCTTCTCTGAATGCTCTATGTAGGCAGGGTCCCTTAATATTTAGTATCTCTGTAATATTTTTCTTTTCTATTTGTAGCATATAATGCAATATATTACTATTGAGGTATCTGAACTTCAGAAATGATGTTTTATTTATTTGTTTTTTTAATCACTGACTTTTTTAATGTTGATGACTGAATCATTATACAGCTTGCACCAGGCACTTCCTGTAGCTGTGCCTCACTTGTAGTGGTGTTCCTTCAATATCCAACTATAGATCATTTTTGCCAGGTTTAAAATCCAGTTGTGCCAGATATTAGAGAATGTTTTTGTTTCATCTCTATACAACGAAAGAAATAATAGTAGCTAAATTATCAGGCAAATGTATAGATTGAAAGAAGAAAAATGTGCAAAACATTTAGAAGAACATCTGTCACATATTAAGAACTAACAAATATCAGGTTCAATTATTATAAATGAATAAAAACATTAAGTATAGCAATTATTGTCAGTTAAAATGTTCTCTATCAATTTGTGAATTTTCTTTTTTCTCAACATAGATTTACCTTATGTTATCGTAATGTGAATGAAAATTTAAAACTTTGGGTGTAATCAGTTTTATGAGTTAGTTTCTATGGAGAGAAACTTTCTTTATCATTCACATAGCTTAATCTTCTTGCATATAGCAAATCAAAGAGGTTTACTAAGCTAAATTAAGGTTTAGCAATTGTGCACTCTCATTTGCAATATTTCCATACCTTAAAATTCTTCAAAAATATTTAAGCTAATTTGTCCCAGTGTCAGGTGTGATAGAAAACACCAATTGGAGCAGTTTGCTACTTAACATTCTAAAGTGGCATTTTTATTTTTAATTTTTCTGCTTTCTTGTTGCCTGCTATCCCTGTAGCAGTCAAAAAGGACCCCTCCAATCCTCTTGAATATGACTTTCATTATTCTGAGTCTAGTTTGGCAAACTTACTCACATTTTCATATTTGCTTCCTCCAGATCTCACTCTCCAGACATCTGACCCACCTTGGTAGCTTCATTCTGAAATCTCCCTATATTTTGTGGTCGGTGTTCCTGACCCAAAATTTTACTCTAGTTTTGTTCAGCCCAGTAGCATTTATTCAGTAAGAAGAACATAAATGTTTTCCCAGTGTACGTAATGACTAAGTATTGATAAACTGAAAAAAAATGACTATATATCTACAGTAAGTGTGCGTAAATGTTTCGAGTGTATTCTGTTCAAGCATTACACGTGTGGATATAACCCCATGTTGCAACACATTATATCTAATTTATTTGATACCTTTTACTATTAAAAATTAAGTTTCAAAAGCAATGATATGACACACAAAATGTATAAAATAATATTATTAATAATAATAAACATTAAAAAAATGTAAAATAATAAGTCATGTGTATTGGATATAAAAAGCAAACTAATTAACAATATTCTCTTGCATTGATTCCTATGTTATGCATCTCTCGATTATTTAGCCAAAGACAAGTCCATGATAAAACAGAATTGGACAACAACCTGTCCTGATTTGACAAGAGACTGTAGTTTGACATGACCAAATAAATTAACAAATAAATGTCTTATTCTGACCTACATCTGTATCTTATCTTAAGGAATGTACATTTTAGGTGAGAAGCTGCTGTTCTATCTAGAACAGTCAATATAAATTGAGTCAAAGCATATTCTTATTTCCCTTGGACTAAATCATCAATATCTGTGTGGGTATTGGAGAAGGTGAAAGAATAGGAGAATAACTTAAATAGTGCTTATCATACATGTAAATTTCCTACTACCATTCCATTAAATGAACACTCACTCCAGAGTAATTACCTGTAGCCAATGTTTCCATAATTAGTCCAAAATACAAGAGTAATACTTCTCTACTTACAGAAAGTTTAAGTGTATAATATAGGATAACAGAAAAAATTAGAAGATTGTAAAAGTGTATGAAATGAAAGATGGTAAACAATTTTCCCAAGACCTCTGAGTTAATCTTCAAATTTTGTGTATTCATCAATAACAGCTGTGTTATTTCTGATTTTGCAAGCATTTACACATTCATCTTATCCTGCTGACTTCAGAAATTTAACTCTGTATCAAGAGGTGATTCCACTGTATTGACATCATGCTTGCCATCCTTGTCAACATGTAGAGTATAGAGACCTCAGAGATCTAGATACAAAACAGGAATAATTAAATGAGTAGTCTTGAAAAATTTAGGATGAAGAGAGTTGATAATATCTTAGGGGCTACAGTGAGCTAGGAAGGGTACAGTTAGCTGGGGAGTTCTAATCACAGGAAGCAGATGAAATAAGGCTTTTGAGGAAAGCTGAAAAGATGAAAAGGAGATCTGTGGTGAGCTTCATTGAGGTCTCCCAACAGGTACGTCTACATTCTAATTTCTGTAACTTTGTGAATGTTATCCTACTTAGGAAAATAGTCCTTGCAGATGCAATTAAGGTAAGGATCTTGATAAATGAAGAGATCATCCTTGAATATCTAAATGAGTCCTAAATCCAATGACAAAGATCCTTATAAGAGAAAGGCAGAGAGAGATTGGAGATAAACAAAAAGGAAGGCAATGTGACCACAGAGGCAGAGCTCAGAGCGCTACAGTCACAAGTTAAAGAATGGCAATGCAGCCAACAGAAACAGGAAAAGGCAAACCACATACTCTCCCATAGGGCCCCCATGACAAATGTGGATTTTGGACTTCCAGCCTTAATAACTGTGAGAGAATATACTTCTGTTGTCTTAAGCCACCAAATTTGTGGAATTTGGTTCCAACAACTCAGGAAACAAACAGGCACTAAGGCAAGAAAAAGTACTTGGTAATCTTCCTGGGGTTCTTAACAATAAGCTATAACCACGGTTATAGAATATGTTTCCTACTAAAGAGAAATATGTGTAAATGTTTATATATTTTAACACTATGTCGACTCAAAACATGATTACCTAATATTACACAACTTATTAAAATTTGATTAGTGAGCATTTGTGATTATCATAAGAAACAACATTTACTTTAAGCAAAACAAGTAAGTTTTGTAAGATGTTTCCCCTTCAACTCCCATTCTATCTACTTTCTTTATAGATCCTGATTGTTTCTTATTATTTTACTCTAACAAATTAATTATATCAAAACTACATTTTAGTAGAATTCAGAAAATATATGTATTTGTAGACAAGAATTATTATGACTTGTCTATGGGAAAACACATAAGAAAATTAATAAGAAGAAACGATATGTCCCAAAGTGACAACAGTATTTATAATAATCAATACCTAATGAAAAATTTAAAACTATGAATTATAGTACTTAAAACCATCATATTCTTATCAACTGTTCTTAAAACTGAATTTATGAAATGCTTTAATAATATTTTATATTGCCCTGAATTTTATATGAACTCACCTTAACAAAATATGTCTCCCCACTGCTTCTCTGTTGTCTCCAAATTCCTGATCAAGCCTTGCTTCCTCACTAACATTTTTCCAGCCACATAGAGTCCACAGAAGTCTTCCTTCTTTAATTATATTATATTCATTATTTATCATTTAACATATTTTGTTCTTATTAGCCAATTAGCTTATGTCCTGATTCAGCAATTAAAATTGGAAATACTTCTCATAAAAGCAGCATTTTAATTAGCTATATCTTTTTTTCAAACTGGTTTTCACTTCCATATGAAATTAGGACAAGTTAATTAATTTATCTGTGCCTCAGTTTTTCCACATGTTAAATGTGGGACATTATCAAATCCATTTTATAGTGTTTAAGTGTCCATTTAAATAGGATAATACCTGCAGAATTGGACATACTCAGTAAATTGTTGTTGATTTATTAATATAGTTTTAAAAAGACTCCAAATAAACACATTTTTAAAAAACCTTCTTTGGTTAATTTAGGAATATTTTCATTCATATAACCACAGTTGGTAATAGAAGATTCAAATTTAATTATGAGTTACACCTAGACATTTTATTGTCTACCATTTGTAGTACACTAAATCCACTTTAGCAGAGAAAAGACTAAGAGGGACTAATATAATGTAATACAAACTTTGAAAAACTTTCCATAGTTTTCACAGACTAAACTTTAATAAGTCCATTAACTGATTATAATTATAAACCAGGTATAATGTTTTCCTCAATCAAATATCTTTTGAATTCATCACATTGTTAAACAAATATTAATCGATAATCACACACACATACACACACACACACACACACACACACACACACACACATATATATACACACATATATACTGTATTGTCTTTTCAACTGGTTCATATGAGATACCTTTTCTGTAATGTGTTTTGACAATGTGATAATTCTCAGAAATGCAGCAGCACTTCGAAGCAAGTCAGCTCAACAAAGGATATTGCCAAATATTCAGTATTCATTGGAGATGTTACATTGGGCCCTGAAGATTAGTGTTTTACTCCCACAAAAACTCCTGTGAAGGCTCCCAGCCCGAATTATCATTATTAGCAAACATTTTGGTTAGAGAACAGTAGATAGAGAATTGATTCCAAATTTTGGAACACTATACTGGTAGTGGGGCACAGAAGGAGGAGAATATCAGCAGAGACAAGATGGAAAACTTTAAGAGGAGTTTTTTTAAAAGGAGTAAGATATTATCTATCCTGCCATAAAAAATATGTTCAAGGCAAGCCATTCACTTAAGAGTGTCAAAGAGTTATGGTCACAGCATACTGATCAAAACTATTTAATACTTTCCTTCTGGCAATTCAGGTCCTAAGGAATTTGTTCTTAATAACCATCAAGGAAATGTGCAAAATCTAATCATCTGCATGAACTTTGAAGGAAATATGAGAATACAGCTCCATGATGTTAGATAAAATACTAAAGAAAAATGCATGATCAGCTTTATACTGATGTTTTAAAGACAGTTTAAGCTATCTCCTATCATTAAAATGCATAACTAACTTGGTAAGGACTTCAAATCATGCTGCTAAAATGCAATTATGGGAATCAAGCAAACAATGCCTTTTCAGGGATAAAGTTTAAATTATTGAAATTAACTTGATGGAAGTGTAAAGCAAGTGACTACTTCCAAACAGCCAGACTAAAAAGCTTTCATGGTACTATACTCCAAAGTAATTTACATTTTAGATTTTAGTAATGTTTAACTTGGGCAGGGAAAAAAAGAGTGAGAGTACTACAGGAAAAAGCAACTGTATAAATGGTTGGTGGTAAAGAAAATCAAAGATACCGTAATTGTAGTAATATAGAAAACATTATTCTGTGATATTGATTGGGATGCAATCAATTTTTAAAGTGTTATTTAGATTAATTTTACAAGCAGTTTTTTCATTTGCCTATGCAGCCACTTAATCAACAAGTATTTCTTGAGTGTATGTTATTTCCAGGACCTATATTGTTTTTTAAATGATGTAACTCTTATGTAGTACCAAGAGCACATTTTATGATGTGTACATGTGAGTTTGCATATCTGTCTGTGTGTTTCTATGTGTATAGACATAGATATAGGTAAAGATATAGATATCTTGTATTTTATTTTATTTTATTTTTATTTATTTATTTTTTAGTTTTTTGAGTTGGAGTCTCAGTCTGTCGCCCAGACTGGAGTGCAGTGGCACGCTCCCGGCCACCGCAGCCTCGACCTGCTGGGCTCTGGCCATCCTTCCACCTCAGCCTTCCAAGTAGCTGGAACTATAGGCGCGCGCTACCACGCCTGGCTAATTTTTTTGATTTATTGTAGAGATGCGGTTTCGCCAAGTTGCCCAGGCGGGTTTCGAACCGGCGGGCTCAGACAATTCACTCACCTTGGCCTCCCAAAGCACGGGATTATAGGCTGAGCCACCAAGCCCGGCTGATATCTTGTATTTTATATACATGTTTGATATATTCAATTCTTTTTAAATAAGTTGCTTTCAGAAATACAATGTAAAATATCTGTATTAAAAATTATAGTATATATTAGACAAAATCATAGCCTAGGGTATTTATGACATTTAAGGAATACCCAAAATAGTTTTGTGCACTGCATTCATATGCTCTAGAGGGTTAGAGTGATAAGTTGTGAGTATGATCAAGAGATTCACATATTAAAGGTATTCAAGTATAAACTGACACAGTCAAGCATACTGTCTCTGGCTCAGTAAGCAATGAAACAGTATTTGGGAAACCTAGAGGGAACCATGACAGTAATATACCCAAAACTGGGTCACTAGAAACTATACCTTTAAACTTCAAGGATGTGTCTGTCCATTTATTCCAAATTAAGTTACTCGATTTTAAATTCAGTTTGCAACTCTCTCTGCAGTGATACAAAGATAAGGTCAACCATTGAGACCTTAAGTATCTTTGCATGTGAAAAAAGTAAATGTTATATTAGTAAAGCAAAAGTTATAGTTTTAAAAAAATTGTGCTAGTTTTTTTCAATTGCCCGAGCTGCCGATTATGGCAAAAAATATTCTCTCATGCCTAGAAGAATTAAGTATACGTTTATAGGTGTGACAATACTAAGTAAACATACATGCATACACACATACACACACATAATTAGGAAGATAAATCAAATAGTTTAGCTATCTTTTATTTTGCAAGTTGTTTTCTTTCCAATAATGAGAGAATTTTAAATTAATAAACTTTTACTCATTTCTGCTTTGGATCATGCCACCTCTCAGTAAAGTATATGTTGTTTTAACCTTACCAGCCTTATAAATTAGAGATAGAAAAATAACATTTTATCTCCTAAATGAATATGACTGATGTGTTTTTTTAAATGTCATCATTATACAACATCTCATTTTAAACATTTACATATGTGGTAGTAATTAAGTAAAATAATTATGCAATATATGTAATATTTTAAAAAATACACCTTTAAATACTATGGTATTTAGGAAAGTGTATCAAATGATTTTTTCCTTTTTTATGTTTATAATATAAGTAGATTTTGAGATATATGTGATTTTTCATTTGCCACTAGTAAAATATTTTATTATTTTAACAGATAAAATTATTGGTAAGTATAACAACACAGTTTATGTGTGCTTAGTCATATGACAGCTTTAGTTCAAAATGCCATTACAATTTTAATAGCTGAAAGGTCCTAGAAAAGGTATAAACTTCCTGTGTGCCACAGTTTCACCCTGTATGGGTAATATAATCATCTACTTTGTTAAAATGCTGTGATTAAATGAGAAAATATTTGTATAACATTTAAAAAATGTTTACTGTAATAAAGCATTTAATCTTAACTTAGAAGCATTTCAGTATGCTAAAAACAAATTACCCAGAAAAGATAAACAATAATTTCAATTTCCAATATCTACAAACATAATATAAAACTGGAATAAATTAACCAAAGTGCAAGATCTGTACATTTAAAACTACAGAACATTAATGAAAGAAGTTAAAGAAGACAAAAGTAAATGGAAAGACATAATGTATTCATGGTTTGAAAGAATTAAAATTATTAAAATGGTTATATACCCAAAGTGATCTACAGATTCAATGTAATACTTATCAAAATTCCAACTGCATTTTTCACAGAAATAGAAAAAAGTCCTAACATTCATATGGAATCACAAAAGTCCCCAAGGAGCCAGACCAATCTTATACAAAAGAATCAGTTAGAGACATTACATCACCTGATTTCAAAATATGCTAAAAAGCTGTAGTAAACAAAGTAACATGGTGCTGGCAATAAAAAAAAAGGTATATGGAACAATGGAGTGGGGAAAAAAGCCCAGAAATATACACATTTACTGTCAATTGATTTTTTAACAAAGAGGTCAAGAAAATGTACTGGGGAAATGACAGTCTCTTCAATAAATAATGTTGGGAAAACTAGATAGCCACATGAAGAAGAATAAAATTATATACTTATCTCTTACCTTATACAAAAATCAACTCAAATGGATTAAAGACTTAAATGTAAGACCTGAAGTCATAAACCACCTGGAAGAAAACATACTGAAAAAGCTCTGTGACATTGGACTGCAAAAATACAGGCAACAAAAGCAAAAAGAGAGAAAGAAAAATGAAATTAAATCAAAGTAAAAAGTTTGTACACAGCAAAGGAAACAATCAACAGAGTGAAGTGGCAACTTATAGAATAGAAAATATAATAATTACAAATAATATACTTGATTATGGGTTATTATCCAAAATATATTAGGAACTCAGACAAGTCAATAAAGATAAAAACTGATTTTAAAATGGACAAAGGACCTTAATAGATATTTACCAAAAGAAAAAGTACAAATGGCAATGGGTATATTAAAAAATGCTTATCATCACTAATCATCAGAGAAATGCAAATCTCAAACCATAATGAAATATCACCTCACGCTTGTTAAAATAGCTATTGTCACAAATATAAAAGACAACAGATATTGGTGAGGATATGGGGGAAAGGAATCATTGTACACTGTTGGTGGGAATGTAAATTTCTATGACTATTATGAAAAATAGGATGGAAGTTCATCAAAAATTCAAAAATAGAACTATCATATGATCTAGCAATACCACTTCTGGTTTTATCTCCAAGGGAATAAGATCACTACGTTGAAAAGATATCTTCACTCTCATGTTCATTGCAGTTTTAATCCCAATACACAAGGTATAGAATCAATGTAAGTGTCCATCAATGGGTAAATGAAAAAGGAAATGTGGCATGTATATCCAATAGAATGTTATTCAGACTTAAAAAGAAGAAAGTCTTGGCATTTGTGACAACATGGATGACATTATATCCTAGAGGACATTATTCTAAGTGAAATAAGGCAGAGAAAGAAAGACACATATTATATAATATCACTTATATGTGAAAACTAAAAAACTCAAATGTGTAGATAAAGAAAGTAGAATAGTGGTTACCAGAGGCTAAAAGGGTAAGAATGGGTTGACTAGTCAAGTGGTACAAACTTTTGTTTATAAGTTTTGGAGATATGATATATATCATGCTGACTACACTCAGCAGTAATGTCTGTTGTACTTGAAATATGCTAAGAGAGTAGACTTTAAGTGTTTGTCATCATACAAACATAACAACGTGAAGTTATAGATATGTTAATTAGCTTTACTGTAGTAATCATTTCACAATATATAAGTATATTAAACCATCATATTTTACACCTTAAATACACACAACTTTAATTTGGCCATCTTACCTCAATAAATCTGGACAAATTAAATAAAAAGTCATTATCAAAAACAAAGGCAAAATTATAGAGGGAAACTTCAACTATCTTAGTAATTGGCAGAATAAGTATACATTAACTCAGTAAGGATTTTAAAAGTTTGTTAAGGGAGGGAGATGGTGGCAAAGTCAGTCAGACAATGTGAGTCCCAGTGTGAGTGAAGAAGTATATGGAAAACGTTGTGTACATGTCTGTAAGTGGGCATATGAGTGGTTGATTGAGTGGGGACTCAGAAGTAAGTGGCCAGATATCTCCTGGTGAAGTGGCTGACGTTGAAATTGCCCTGCTTGGATCCTGGAACTTTCCAGGGCAGAAAAGCCAAGCATCATTTTGTTTTAAATCGGCAAAGCCCATCCCAGGAAGAAGCTGCTGGGATTGACTGTCAGCTCCAGACTTTGCCTCACCACTGCAGTGCCTGACCAGATACTGGCAGCAAGGGTTGTGCAAGGAGCACAGTGAGAGAACCCAGAAGCAGAACCCTACTAGAGAAGACAAAAGAGGCACCCTGCAACCATCTTGAAAACTGGAGAGAGAAGTGCTCAGCTTCCTCACCCCAGAGTGACAGACCTGATCTCTGTGACTAAGGAACTAACTGCTCAGGGGTTGATCATAACCTAGGGGGAATATCACAAAAACGTAAACTCCAGAGGGACAGGAAAGTGCTGAGTCTCAGGTGCCCTGCCCCCTACCGTGATTCAGCAGTGGAAAAAAGGGTATGACCAGAAAAAGAGAAGGATGACCCCGGAAGAGATCAGCAGTGAGTCTGGGGCTGACCCAAACCCTTCTCCCCAGCAATTCTCTGAATGTCAGACCCACATGGCTGGGGCACAAATGAGAGGGAGAACCCAGGCAGAGCCTGGACATCAGCCAAGATAGGAGAACTTTACTCCAGGATAAGCCTGACTCAGGGGGTACACACATACCCATTGCATTGTCAAAAAGAGGGGTGGTGGGGAGTGAGTCTCAGGGAAACCATACCACAATCAGTGAACATAATGATTTGCAAGTAGTTTCTGAATCCTAGCTCCCTATCTTCCACATTATTCGATCCTCAAAACTACAAGAGACTGCAAAGATTTCCACCTACAGACCTATTGCAAAATGGAATAAATTCAGAGACCTGATTAGGGAAACAGAGGACTGAGCAAACATCAGAGGTGAAAACCTTTCCCACTACCACTGAATAATCAAAAAAGAGAGAAAAGAAAAATATCTGTAGCAAATTATGAAAAATCAGTGGAAGAACACAGGTAATTCTTAGTATAACAAAGAGAAAATGCCTGAAAAATCAGACCTCAGAGCCCACACAATGGAAGTTACCAACAATTGGCTCCAGAATGCAACAGGGATTAGAGAATGGATGGAGAGAGTGAATAAGATTCAAGAAAGATAAGGTGCAACACTGAAAGAACTTGTAACAGAGGTTTTGGCTATAAAAACTTCATACAGGAACTAAATAACAAGATGACAAACATGGAAAGCAGAATTAATCAAGTAGAAGAAATAATCTCAGAAATTGAAGACCAAAACATGGAATTAACTCAATTTGTAAAAAACATAGAAAGAAAATGCAGAAAGAAAGAAAAAAAAGCTTCTAAGAGATGTACAATTACATCAAGAAGCAGAAACTAAACCTGATTGATACCCCAGAAGTAGAAAGGGAAATGGAGAACACCTTGGAGCAAGTATTCCAGAGACTATCCAAGAAAACTTTCCCCATCTCATCAGAGATGTGACCATTCAAACACAAGAGATACAAAGAACCTCCATAAAATATCAAATGAGAAGACCAGCCCCTAGAAACATAGTAATTTGCCTACACAAAGTAGGTACAAAAGAAAAAATACTTCAGGTAGCAAGAGAAGAGGGTCAGACTACCTGTTGGGGAAAACTAATCGGAATATCAGCAGACCTTTTGGCAGAAACACTACAAACCAGAAGGAACTGGAGTTTGTTAATTAAAATCCTCAAAGATAAACAATTTCAACCAAGAATTTCCTACCCAGCCAAGCTCCATTTCATCAGCATTGAAGAATTAAAATCCTTCTTATACATCCAATATCTAAAAGTATGCAGTTTCCAGGCCAGCTCTACAGGAAATGCTTAAAAAGGTATTAGGCAGAAGAAAGAAAAAAAAAAAAAAAAGAATGACCACACATTTCTCAAGAGAACAGGAGTAGGTAGTAGAGTCAACAGAGAATACTTCATGACTGCAAATTTGAAAATTCACACATATATCAACTCAAAAGTTAATAGAAAATGAACAAAGAAAAAGTTTTACAAGAACCTCATGATGGGGATAAACAATCACATTTCAATAACCAGCCTGAATATGAGTGGACTAAACGCACCACTGAAGAGACACAGAATGGCAAACTGGATAAAAAGCCATGACCCAATCATTTGTTACATCCAGGAAACTCATCTCACCACAAGAAGTGCACACAAATTCAAAGTTGAGGATGGAAAATGAATTTCCAGGTGAAGGGATCACAAAAGAAGACAGGAGGCACAATCTTAATATTAGACAAAATGACCCTTAAGCTATCAAAAATTAATAAAAGATATGGAAGGACTCTATATAATGATAAAAGGTTCAATCCACCAATAAGAAATATCCATCCTAAACTTATATGCACCCAACACAGGTGCACCAGAATTTATTTAGCAACTACTAAGTAAACTAAAAAAAAAAAGACTCTTACACTATTATAATTGGGGACTTATATACCATAATAACAACCCTAGATAGATCATCAGGGCAAAAAAAATAAACAGAGATCTGAAATTTCAACTTGACACTTGACGAAGTGGACTTAATAGATACTTACAGAACATTTCAACCAACAATCACAGAATATACATTCTACTCATCACCAAATGTAGCATACTCCAAGATTGATCACATCCTCATCCATAAATCAAGCATAAAGAAATTTTATAAGTACAAAATACTGCCACGTATCTTCTCAGACAACATTGGAATAAAAATAAATATCAACACCAACAAAATTTCCCCAAATCCACAAAGACATGGACACGAAACAGCATGATGTTGAACAACTACTGGGTCAACACAGAAATCAAAACAGAATTAAATGACTCCTGGAAACAAATGAAAATGAAGAAACATCTTACCAAAACCCCTAGGATGCCATGAAACTACCTCTAAGAGATATTTATATCTCTATAACACACATCAAGCAAATTGAAAGATCACAACTTGACAGCCTAACAAATCACCTAAGGATGGCGTAAAGTCAAGAACACCAAAATCCTAAATTAAGCAGAAGAATCCAGATTACCAAAGTAAAAGCCCAAATACGGGACATAGAAGACAAAAATACAATAGAAAAAAATCAGCAAAACAAAAAGCTGGTTCTTTGAAAGAATAAATGAGTTTGAAGGACCCCTAGCCAGAATGACCAAGAAAAGGAAAAACCCAAATAAACACAATCAGAAATGCAAAAGATCAAATCATAACTGACCCAGAAGAAATACAAAAGATCATCAGAGATTACTATGCACACCTGTATGAAAACAAACTTGACAACATAAATAAAATGGAGAACCTTCTGACATCAAACAACCTCCCAAGGTTGAAACAAGAAGACACTGAGACACTAAACAAACCAGTAACAACCCAGGATATTGATTCCATCATAAGAAAACTACCGACCAAAAAAAAAAAAAAACCTGGATAAGACAGATTTCCATTGGAATTCTATAAGACATACACAGAGGAGCTGATATCAATTTTTTTTTTTTTTTTTGAGTTGGAGTCTCACTCTCGCCCAGACTGGAGTGCAGTGGCCGCTCCCGGCCACCGCAGCCTCGACCTGCTGGGCTCCTGCGATCCTTCTGCCTCAGCCTTCCAGGTTGCTGGAACTACAGGAGCGTGCTACCACGCCCGGCTAATTTTTGATTTATTGTG
>CAUYQG010083031.1:0-16652 GCA_963574415.1 Tarsius wallacei
GGCTGAGGTGAGTGGATTGCCTGAGCCCGTGGGTTCGAGACCCGCCTGGGCAAGCAAGACCTCATCTCTACAAATCAAAAAATCAGCCGGGCATGGTAGCGCGTGCCTGTAATTCCGGCTACTCAGAAGGCTGAGGCGGAAGGATCGCCGGAGCCCAGCAGGTTGAGGTTGCGGTGGCCGGGAGCGGCCACTGCACACCCGTCTGGGCTACAGAGTGAGACTCCACCACAAAAAAAAAAAAAAAAAAATACAGGGACTTAAATTAGATTTTTAATTTCTTGATTTATTAAGTTTTAAATGAGCTTACTTCTCTTTCACACAATCGTCTTGTAGGTCTCTGCTGATTTTCAACTCTGTTTCGCAGTTATTCATGAGCCCAAATTTCTTCCATCTCTCTGTTCAGTCATCCTTTAGGGTTTTGTCCAAATATGCATCATCAGAGGTGTGTTGCTTTCACGTCATATTCCAATATTCAGAAAAATCAAAGAAGACAAAATTCAGAGAAAGCAACATGACTTTCACGCGAGGATGACCCAGCTGTTGCATACATTCCTCTTTATAAATTCTGTTGGCCTAAACTACCTAAAGGTAAGGGAAACTGGTAAATGTTGTCTTAAGCTTGGTGGATATATTTCTATCAAACAAAGGGAGAATGGATTTGAAGAGAAATTAGTAGACAGTCCCTATTAAAGATTCGATAAAGGATTCAGGTTTATACAATATGTGGTGCAAGAACTCCATGGGAAAATTAAGGAATTAGAGAAAGGCAATAGAAAACACTTGGATGGAAATATGATGAGAGGAATACATTGTGCCCTAGCAATGAATATGATGGGACAAATGAGGAACATTTGCACTTTGAGACATATTTTAACTATATTACTTCTTGAATGGGAAAAGTTCCAATATTTAAAATACATATTATGACATAGTAGAAATATACACTATGTAGAAAATATTATATATCATATGGATACTTATTGCATTCTAATCCTAGTCTACCATCAATAAATTATTTAAAATGCTTATTAAATAAAGTAGAGGAAATAAAATAGAGGTGACAAATTTTGAATATTATTGATTCTCAGAGTTGGGTACATGAGTGTTTACTATATAATGCTTTCTGTTTTTGCATGTTTAAAAATTTTCGCAATAAAATTTATAAAACAGATTATTAAGAGAAAAAATAATTAAAAGGAAAAAGATCAACAATTCTAAATGGAATAGACTGATAAATGGCAGCAATAAAGAGAAATGAAAATCAACTGTTTTGTTTTCTGAAGTTTTTTTTTGGGGGGGGGGGCTTAATTTTGCTCTGTCACCCAGGCTGGAATGCAGTGGAGCAATCATAGGTCACTGTAACCTTGAACTCTTGGACTCAGGCGATCCTCCCGCCTCAGCCTCCAGAGTAGGTGGACTATAGGTGCATGCCATCACACCCAGCTAATATTTTTATTGCTATTCTTCGTAGAGACAGGGTCTCTCTGTGTTGCCCAGACTGGTCTCCAATTCCTTGGCCTAAAGCAATCCTCCTGCCTGGGTCTCCCAAAGTGCTGAGATTACAGATATGAACCATCATGCCCAGCCTGAAGTAATTTTGTCTAGCAGCTTCAGATGGTGGTATTTAAACCATATTATAGCAACTTTCACCCCCATGCCATTTTTCTCATAGTGTCTTAAAGGTGGAATGTCTTTTAGGGTGTCTCCACATTTCTCCACAAAACTTTCCTTGATATTCTAACTTCAAAGGATTTCTCTGCCCTCTGAAATTTTTCAGTGATGATAGACCATGACATCTTAGTGTTTCATTGGTTGTTGCTAGATAGTGTGACAATGCTTTGTAGTCTTAGAAGCTTCCTGTGAAAATATTCCATATCATAAAATTATAAGTAGGATTTTAAAAGACATCTCTCTGTTAGAATTTACAGTTACTTCAGAGTTCAGGTTCCTTTTACTCTAACACACCGTTTGTGAAAGGCCTGGGTTTGACATCACCTATTACTTAAAAGGCCTTAAGTAACTCAACCTCTCCAAGTTTGCTTCCTCATTCATAAAATGGAGGCAACAATGCTTACTACAGAGGATACTCTAAGTATAAAATGGGACAAGTCAAGGGAAAGCATGCAGCAGAGTAATTGGTACATATTAGTTAATTAATTTCAGTTTTCTATTTTTGTTCTTTTAAACATGACATAAAAAGTAAGCATTGCCGGGCTCGGTGGCTCAGCCTGTAATCCCGCGCCTTGGGAGGCTGAGGTGAGTGGATTGCCTGAGCCCGTGGGTTCGAGACCCGCCTGGGCAGGCGAGACCTCATCTCTACAATAAATCAAAAAATTAGCGGGGCGTGGTAGCGCGCGCCTGTAGTTCCAGCTACTTGGAAGGCGGAGGTGGAAGGATCGCCGGAGCCCAGCAGGTCGAGGCTGCGGTGGCCGGGAGCGGCCACTGCACTCCAGTCTGGGCGACAGAGTGAGACGCCTACTCAAAAAAAAAAAAAAAAAAAGTAAGCATTAATTCTAACAACATACTTGAAATTCTTTTGACATTATGTGAGTCTTCCCTTCATTTTATCTTCCCCCAAATTCTTTTTGGGAGTTTTCTAGCACTTTTGTAAGTGTCTATTATAGCCTTCTAACTATGTAACATTTTCATTTCACTATATTCCAGGTATAGAGTGAAAAATAGGGGGTTTAGTTTTATTCTTCTGCATACAGTTATCCAGCTTTCTGAGCACCATTAATTGAAGAGATCGCCCTTTCTCTAATTAATGTCTTTGACAACTGTGTTGAAAATCAGTTGACTGTAAATACATGGATTGATTTTCTGAGTTCTCTATTCTGTTCCATTGGTCTATGTGTCTCTTCATTTGTTTGGGCTTTTTTTTTGTCAGTACCATGCTTATTTGGTTACTATAGCTTTGTAGTATATTTTGAGGTCAGGTAGCGTGATGCCTCCAGCTTTGGTTGTTTTTTGTTTTTGTTTTTTTTTTTTTTTGCTCAGGATTGCTTTGACTATCTGGGGTCTTTTGTGGTTTCATATGATTTCTAGAACTGTGTTTTTCTATTTCTATGAAGTGAAAATGACCATACCACCAAAAACAACTTATAGATTCAGTGTTATCTGTATCAAAATACCAATGACATTCTACACAGAAATATATTTGTGTTTAAACAACCTATTGAAGTATATTATACATATTATAAAATTCATCCATTTTACATATACAATTTAATTACTTTTAGTAATGCTACTGAGTGGTACTTCATCACCATAAATGAGGCTTTGAACATTTCATCCTGCTTAGTAAGATTCCTCATGTTAACATGCTTCATAATTCTTAAGCACATTTTCTTTCATGGGGTAATTTCTTAGAATAAGATTTGTATAGTTCTAGCTCAAACTCTCAATGTCTTCTAAAACTACATTGAGGTTTACAGTGCCACTATCTTAACTGGTCCTTAGGCTATTAATAGTTTTGGCTCCTTTGTTGTTATAATGCCCAATCATTTTGAACCTGAGCAATCTGAATAACAGAGTTTCTAATAATAATGTTGCAAGACTCCCAAGTTTCTAAGCAGAGCTACTCAAGTCATAGCAATATAGAATGTCTGCCTTTCTTTGGGCCTTTCTCTCAAGCTAACACTTACAGTGTCTAGTTACTATTCAGTCTCTTTACCTGCCTAGTCAGTGAGAACCTGGCAGGATGCAATATTATTGATGGTCTGTGTTTATGTTTGCTTTAGCTAGAGTTCTCTGAGAAATTTCTTACTAATTAAGCTTTTCCATACATGATTTTTATTATTTATTGAATGCTTATTATTGTTAGGCATCATGCTAAATAATTTTTATGTATCATTTCATTTGATTTTCATGACAATTTTAATAAATAGTTATTATCATCTTCATTTTGAAGATGTGGAAATATGTTCTCTATTTTGCAGATGAAGAAACTGAGGACCAGAGATATAAAATACTTTCCAAACATCACATAACAAGCAAGTAGTGGAGCCTGATGATAAAGTCTTTTTAACCACTTTTCTAAAAGTGAAGATCATAAGCTGAATACTTAATACATATCAATATTACGATTTACAGTTATTAACCCACAAATACCTTCTGTGCTAAGTATTTTTACCCTCAGTTAATTGTTAAGGGAACTGAGGGCCAGAGATTTAAGTGACATTCTTAGTGGCACACAAATATTAAGTGGCAAATTTGGGACTTAAACTAAGTACATGCTTGAACCTCCTTGCCTAAGTTTAAATACCGATTGTGTTGTGTTACTTATTAGCTGTTTGATCATGGGTGAATTACTCAGCCTTTCTGTGCCTCAGCTTCCTCATCTCTAATATGAGGTTAATAATAGTAGCAACTTAATAAAATTATTGTGAAGATTAAATCAGTTAAGAAATAGAGAACACAGAGTCAGAGTCTGGTACATAATGAATGTTATATAAAGGGACCCGTCCAAACTGGAATTTGTTTATTAAAAAATGCATATTTATTCTTACATGTTTAAACTTCAGTTACCATCAAAGTACTCTCTGTTTGATGCAATACACCTATTAAGATGATTTTTCCACTGCTCAAAACACTTTTTGAACTGGATAATTTTGAAGCCTTTTAGTGCTTCTGTCGTTTTTTGTTTCACCCTCTTCCACACTGACAAAATGTTTTCCTTTGAGGACTTTTTTCATCCAGGGAAACAAACAAACAAAAAGTCTCTTGGAGTGAGATCTGTTAACTAGGGAAGGTGGGGCATGGGGCCATACCGTTTTTGGTCAAAAACGACTGAACACTCAGCACAGTGTGGGCAGGTGCAGTTGTAAATCACCCATCATGAAATGGGCAAACACGTTGAAAGAATCTCCAAAAAAAATTCACTGAAGTCGAACGCAGCCTTTCACAACAACACTAGCTAGTACACTGATGCTGATGGCTTCCCAGAACATTACCTTGCAGTAGAATCCTGTAATACAAGGGCCTACCCTCCAAAAAATAATTCCGTTTTTTTGAGGGGTCACTCTTTTATGAAAGCTAGCTATTATTATAACTACCAGTCGTAGTTACTATGTTAAACTGCCTCTGGGCCATGCATTATTTGTCATATCAAGAGTACTGTTTTACAGCCCCATTATCTTCTGCTTAATTCTGTCTGTTTCCTTGCAACCACCTCTTGCAACTGTTTCAAGTCTATTTTTCAGAAATATGCCAAACCAATCAAAACTATTTTTTAAAGATGTAGGACTGAATTTCTTCACAATGTGCATTTGTGATTAATATGCTTTCCAATGTGATAAGGGTGTATGAGAACAGAAATTCACTCTTTTTTTTTGTGATAAGGGCAGAGTTTCCTACAGCTCTAGCGAACCTCTGTAGTCTTGTTTCTCAGAAGCAGTGGGAGAAATAATGCCCTTATCAAAGCTAATGAAGTGAGAGGTCCACATCAGTATTATCCAGAAGTGAGCCCAAAGGAAAAAGGCCTAGCTCTTCTAGCCAGGGCAAATATCAGCTGGAGCCCTGGGGAAGCTTTTCACAAATTTCAAACACTACTTAGGGGGTTAGAGTCATTTCTAAAATGCAAAAAGTGCCTTTCTGATAAATAGACTTGCTAGCAGATAACTCTTGAAAGTGAAAAGACAAATATCAACCTAAAATATAGTCGTATTTCTTATAACCAGTGACTTACATGTGAGTCCACCTGGATGGTTACATAAAATAACTACTCTTTAAAAAAGGACTAAGTTTGTGTGAGTCATTTATTATGTCATTATGTGACAAAAAATACTACTGTGATGAAAACTTATATGTAGTTTGCTCATTCATTCATTCATGAGATATCTGTCAAGTGCCTACTACAAGTCATCCACTCTATGTGAGTTATTTGATATTGAGAATGTATAATAACATTAAGTCCAGAAAATACCCTGACTTGTAATTCATATCATTTTATCTCTGCTGTGATTCTGAGATTTCTTAGCTTCATATAGATATATTCTAATTTAGCTCTGGATCTAGATAACCAAATCAACAAGATTCTAGAAGATTCATATACCAGGATATTTTAAATTCTGCCATGGTGGTACAGTGTTTGGAGTTAATTTTCTATGTTTAAGAGAAAGCCATTATCTTATCTGTGATCAATTAATTAGAGGCTAAATGACTAGTAAATATAGATTTAGTTATTTTTTAGATTTACCTTAAAAGTATATGTAGTGTGGCAAAACCTAGGTTACAATAATATTATGAAAATGTGAGGATCCTTCTTTGGTCAAAGGTTTATAAGTAGTTGCACTCCCCTACTAGAAACTCCAAATAAGCTCTTAAAGTTAAAGTTAAAAAAATATGTGTGTGTGTGTGTGTGTGTGTGTGTGTGTATTTGGTTCCAAGAACAGATACACAAAAAAGAGAAATTCATTCAATATCTACTACAGTGTGACCCTATTTCATTAATTATTCAAATCTTAATATTTCAGAACTGATTATGGTGATTGTTTTTTAGATTTAAAAGTCCTCTTAAGCAATGGTCAAAAAATTTTTACAGACAGATTTTTTAAATTCTCTAAGCACAAAACTGGTAAGAATAAAATCAAAGTCCATATCATGTATTTACTGACAATTTTGAACAGTCTGTATATATTTATATCTTGCCCTAACAATATTGGAAAGGTATTTATGATGTATACTACTTGCATTTTTAGAGGCAGTTCAAGATGGGAACAATGAACCATAACTGTTGTCCTTTTTTTTTTCCAAGTGACTTTAAAAAGACCTTTATACCTTGCAATTAATTGGCCAACTAGGGAAATCTTCTGTAGAAATAAATGCAGTTCAAATAGTATTCCATAGTAGATGGCATTTGTTCAAAAACCTTTTTTCTGAAGACTATTAAAACATGCATGAGAAACTACCAATTACTTAGCCCAGAGAGAGTTCTTCACAGAAAAAGCTGAGGGAATTATCATACAATAATAATAAAAACACTGAATGTGTTACCTAGGGCATGAGATCATATACTCTTGGTGACTTTAGTCACTGGGTTTTATATCTAATTAAGTCGATCAATGTGATTCAGCATCAGTTTAAATAGTTGACTCCTTATTGAAAAATTAAAATTTATTTGCATGAAATGTGCAGAGAACTGCAAGTCTTAAAGTGACATTGGATGTTTTACTCACAAGAATACTTTTCATTACTATATAACATTTTTGATATTCATCTTAAAGTGCAACAGCAGATGAGACGGTAATGCTCACATTTCCCTAAAGACTTTAACAATCTCAATTTACTGCAGATGAAAATGCCTGGAACATGAGATGCAAATGCAGTTAGGAAAATGTCCTGTCTTCTTTTGAACTGAAATCTACATCAGACTTCATTCATCAGAGTCTTTCTTACCCCAACCTGTCATTTAAATGAGTTCATTTTGCAAGACATGAATATTTACATAAAATGCTTTTTCTTTTTTCTCTTGTCTGACCATCAGTTTATTCAAATTATTTCTATTTGGATAACTGAAATTTGACTATATTTGTTAGATAATGGTCAATACTACACTATGCCAAGGTATATTTTTCATCTTGCTTTTCTTAAATCAATTGTTGACTTAAAGTGGAACAATTCTTAGCAATACTTGTGTTAGTAGAGCCTCATTGTTAACCATTTACTTGCTAGTTATCTGGCATAAAAAAGTATAGGAATTAAAAACTTGAGGGTCAGGTTAGGTGGCTCAGCCTTTAATCCCAGCACTTTGGGAGGCCGAGGAGAGTGGATTGCCTGAGCCTGAGGGTTCGATACCAGTCCGGGCAACTTGGCGAGACCTTGTCTCTGCGATAAACCAAAAATTAGCTGGGCGTGGTAGCACGTGTCTGTAGTTCTAGCTACCTGGAATGCTGAGGCACAAGGATCGCCGGAGCCCAGCAGGTGATGCTGGAGCGGCGGTGAGTGTGTCACTGCACTCCAGCCTGGGTGACAGAGTGAGATTCCAACTCAAAAACCAAACAAACAAAAACTTGAGGATGCTTTGGAAAATTAGTCAGCCCTCCTCATATTGCCTAAAGTTGAGTGACTATTAGCTTCTATGTGGATGTGAAGTTGTGTCTATTCAGTGTTCACAATGGTGTTGATATTGGTTTAATCAAGAGAGATGTTGATAAATCTTTGTCAGACAAAAGAAGAGGGAGCACTTTCACTCACAATAGGAAAACAAAGTGAATATACTTTCATCACACATTTTCTCTGTTGCCTGAACAAGCATGGGAGGAGATGAGTCAACAAACAAGCTGGCATTGGAGAACAAATTCCACCCAGAATTAGGATGGATTAGTTTGACAAGATGATAAGAATAATTGAGGGCACTGTAACCAAACATGTTAATGTGAAAAATAAATTTCCTTTTGGTCACTCACTAAAGTTGTTCTATTTGAACTTGAATTGAAATACATTCAAGAGAACATTATTTTCAACACATAGTTTTTTGAACTTCTGATTCATGTTTGAAAGGGATTCATAAAGCAGGTTTATTTAAATACTCTAAGTAATGCTGGTTGAAATCGAATAGTTCTTGTAAAAGTTATTTTCATATAACTAAACAAGTTGTATTTACAGAAAAATTAAGACTTTTCAATACTTATTTATAAGGTTGTGCAAATATCTTTTTTTAAATGAGGGAACAGTATTGACACAAGAAATAGGTTCAAGTTAGTGCGGGAGATTGGTTTTTGGAAAAATTGTTGACCTTCTAAAAGCTAACAATAAAAACTAGTAATTACGTATGGTTCTTACACTGGGCAATTTGTATATACCATTTTGTTGTCTGAAAATAATAGTAAAAATAAATTTAAAGTATTTTTGCAGTCATTGCTAGAGACTCTTAATAAGTATGGAGGTATTGTTATGTAGTAGGACACAAAATATGTAAAAAGGTAGGAAACTTGAAGACTTGAGGAGCAAAAAAGCTACCAGTTAAATACAACATTAATAACAATCATTCCCTTAAGTGTGATCCAAGACAACTATCTTTCAGAATCTTGATTGATGACTATGTTTTGTAATCTTACATTTATGTTTTTAATTCTATGAGAAATTCATAGTTATTTTTTGGCATGTACTGCATTTGCATTGGTGCTGTTGAAGTCATACCAGTTTCCAATCTGCACAACTTAGTGACCCCCATGTTGGGTGTTGAATGTTATGTCTGCGCAAACCTCACAGATTTCAAGTGACCAATGAAATCATTGAGTTGAATTGGCAACTGCACAATGAATGCAATTAGACTGGTTTGTGAAATTCCAGAAATGAAACTTTACTAGTTGGGGCTGAAGTTCTTTTCAAGGCTAACGCAGCTAGGTTTTTGGAACCAACTTATGTTTGGAACAATTTGTAATCAGCTTTTACAACTAAAATGTTATCAACTCTGAAAGATTCTTTCCCCGGATCTTGAGACAGTTACTAAAACAAAACAAAACACCCCCAATCCTAAGAAATTAACACTTGCCATCTTTAAGAATTTTTTGCTTTCCCTGAACCTACTAACCTGGAAAGGTTGATATATTTTATTCAGCTCTTATTCAAGAAGGTGATTCAAAAAGAAATTGGATGATATTAGCAGTACTCTAATTTTTCAATTTACTATTATGTAGTACAAAAACACAGACACCAGCAACATTGAATTAAGTATCACATATATGTTAAGGTATAAACAACACTTAAAAATCCATATTGGAAGAGCAAGTAGAGATTAGAAATAATTACTGGAAGAGAAAACATGGTCTTTACTAAAAATAAGAAATTTGATTATAGCAAACAAAAGTTGTACTTAGTTAACCCTACTGTTGAAATGGAAATGATATAATGCTACTTTATTGCAAAGTTACATTTTCCCTTTTTATTCTTGATTTATAACTCCAATTTTATACTCAGTTGCTAACAATCTTACAAAGCCAGTGCAAATCTACAGAGATAATGAAAAATAAATGATGTTATAAAGTTGAGTCAAAATTAACACTAGACCATTAAGATGTCAAGTTACAATGGTTTAGTTACAGCAGGTATACCATTTTGTAGTACAGCATTGGGCAACTACAAGGGAAATAAATTATTCAGACTCTCTGCTCCTTTTAGGATTCTATGAACAACTTCTGCAAGCAGCTTCTGTTTCTTGCTCTGCCAGAGCATGGAAAATAATTCAGGCTTTTTTCTTATAGACTCTGAATGGATGTCTGTGATGATTTTAATGTCTCTCTTTTAAAATTTCAGTATATTTTAATGACATAATGAATCATCAGTGTTGTTGAAAGGTTTCATTACTCATTGTATCAAGTTGAAATGCTCCATTACTCATTATATCAGGTTCAAATAAGATATAACTCTCTTGTAACATAATGCTTATTTATTAAAATGTATTTATCTTGTCTGGTACATTAATATGTGTTTTTCATAAGAGATGTAATTTTGCTAACAATTTCCCATAAAATTAGAAGAGTTATCTGAAACCTTTGAGACAATTTAGCAGAATATTAATCTTACAAAATTGCTATGCTAATAATATTCTTCTGAGTAAATACAGTAAGGCTTCATTATAGCATTCCTGAAGTGATCTGTAATCCACCATTTAGAGTTGTTTAAAAAAAAACACATTTCTTAACATCAATGTTTCCTTGACATTTATCATTGTAGCTACCTCTTAGCTTTCTTTATCTGCTGAAAATTTATTTCTAATATTTTCTTTTGAATCAGTTCTATAACCTAGCAATATAGTGTATTGGGGAATGGTTTAGGATACCTTTGAAAGGTTGATGACATGCATTCTTGGATGCTTATGTCACTAGCAGATATTACTTCAGTTATCAGCATTATTTTTAAGACTTAATTAAGAAAAAGTATAAAGGCCAAAGGAAAACATGAATGATAAAGGGAAGGGAATTAATATTTAATAAAAGACAACAAAGATATGAGCTAAAATTTGTTATTTTCACTTTATAGATGAGGAAACTGAGGTTCAGGATTTTTGAGTAATTTATTCAATGTCACATTGGTAGTTAGGTGGCAGAATGAAGATTTTAACTTGTATATCTGGGTTTTTGGTCTGGACAAAAGTTTGTTGCCTGGATAAATGGAGGTAAGTTATGAAGAACTACAAAAAGGAATTTTATTCTGAAAAGCAAGGATATAAGTAAATAAGTGTTGAAAGTATCTGTTTACATGGCATCAGACATATAATTTCTATTGTTTTCTTTCCATTTAAAATCAATTACTCAGCCTCACATACACGCAATCATGTTTTCTTTGAGAACATTGTGCTTTGCTACAAGGACAATTGACATTTTGTCAACAAGGTAGATGAAGAAAATGTAATTTTAAAAGGTTTCAAAATACTGTTTATATATAATGAAAAACTCACTTATCTTAAAATATAGCAAACAGGATATGAAAAGGGTCATAGGTACCCTCTCTGTGGAGGCAATACCACATGGCTAAGACTTCCATTTATAAAAGGCTTTGTATACTTGTTTAACCAACACCTACTTACTAACTTTGACTCAAGTCATGAAAAGCCTATGCTATTAGATTTCTTTAAAAACAAACTAATTTAAAGACAAACTCAAATCAACCCCAAACTATACACATTTATTTCCTTCTGAACATTATCTTTTTTTTTAAGTCAACAACTTTTATTATCAGTCACACATTTCATTAGGAAAAAAAAGAGTGCAGCAAATGGGATAGGGTAGTATATATAAAAAAACAACAGCAACCAAGTTTATACATGTCCTTCTATCTCTATCTGGGATCAGTCCCTTCCGACATCAGGCGCAGCAGCTGCACTTGTCCGATGCCCCTTTGCAGACACAACCCTGGGCACACTTGGCACAGCCCATGGGGCAGCAGAAGCAGCAGCTCTTCCTGCAGGACGTGTATCTGCATTCTTCACACTTGCAGGAGCCAGCACAGGCGCAGGAGCCACAAACGGTGTAGGAGCAGTTGGGGTCTATGTCAAGCCCAGGTGAGGCTGGAGTTCCAGGCGAGAGGGAAGAGGCAGTGGGGCATGTGGAAGGCTTATCCTGAACATTATCTTGACTGGACATGAGACCCAGGTTGCTGTAGCCACTTCAAAATCAACCTGAGAGTGCAGCAGCCACCACCCAGAAGGAAGTCAAGAAAAGAGAATTACAGAGTAGTAGGGCTTCTGGATTACATTAGCCCTGAAGAATACTCTGTGTTTGGGCCTCTAGTCTTTAGAACCATAAAAGATACACCCATATGAAAGAAAACCTGTACTTATTGAGGAAAATATTTTCATCATGTAGGGTTTTATAGATAGTAACTAGCTACTTGAATTTACTCTGAGCAGCAGGTAAAATGTAGACAATCTGCTTTAAAAAAAGTCATACAATCCCCATTTTACTAGAAAACCTGTCCTGAGTATCATACTTCTTTCAAAAGCAAATGAGTGAAAAGAAAACATTATTCTAGTGCCAAATTTTGAGGAGATGATAATAGGATGCCCAAACGACAATAAAATTGTTTCTTCAAATCTTTATTGAGATAAGCCCCATCAGGATGGCAAAAATCTGAAATTTCACAGCTGATGCAGTAATAGCAAAACAATATCCATTTACATTACCAGAATCATAAATACATAGTGCTGGTGTTTCTGGAAATATTAACATAAGTGAAATGAGTATTTGTACCATTTCACTGCACAAACGTTCTTAATTTTTTCAAGAACAAAGAGTAATTTCTAATTATACTGTGGAAATTGCAAAATACATAAACTACACCAAAGATATAGAGATTGATCTTATCCTAAATGTGTTCCTGATTTAATCAATCTCATCCACATGTATAAATTCAAAGAACTGTTGAAGGGATTCACACTATAGAAAATGGAACACAAACAAAATTTGTACATCGGTGCCTTATTTTTCTTGGTATTCTATCACTTCTTCTCCACTGTATTTAAAGCAAAAATATTATTATCAGACCTTTAGTTAAAGACATTGGAGAGAGAAATCAAGTCATTTGATTGAAAGCACACAGCATTACTGACAGAGCTGAGGATACTAACTCAGGTCTTTCTGATCCCCAAACCATTATACTGCAGTTTCTCTCTGAACCCCAAATAATCTATTTTGTTCTTGACAGGAATAGAAGGAAGGAAGAAAGAAAAGGGGGAAGAATGGAAGAAAAGAGAGGAAAGAAGGAGAAAAAGAGGAAGAAAAGAAGAAAGAGGGTAAGGAAAGAAAAAGGATCAGTGGATCTCTTGTGAAAACATAGTGGAGATAATAGCAATTGAGCAGAGTTCTAGTTACTGATATATCTCCCGTAATAAGAAATAATTCAAGTGACAAAGAGAGGCTTGAGAGAGCTTTAGTGTCCTTTCATGACCTCCACAAGCACCCATCAAGCCACCACAAATATACAAAGCCTGGGTAAAATAATATATATGATATGCAAATGTAACTGCCTAGCCTAGAGCCCCTCCTTCATTCCCACCCTTCTAACTAGATTGCTACTCCTATTTCTCTCCTTATATAGAAAATCTGAGGCTGCAACTACTGAAACATAGTCTTTCCTTTCAAAGATATTATAGCCCAGTAGAGAACAAGAGAAATACACAAATGATGCATAGTTCAATTTAAAGAAAAATGTTCCATAATTTAACTAAGGCCCAAAGGCAATTGGAGTTCAAAGATAAATGAGTAGGCAGAGATTAGAACATGCTCAGTCCAGAGATGGCAACTTGTTTCACTGTTTCTCAGGTAAAAGTTCTAGGATTAATTATGCCCCAGTCTAAAGTCACATGAGCTAAAGATTGTCTTGCATGTACCATGGATTTAAGAAAAAGGATAAGTAGAATGCCTGTTTGGTATTGGCCATACTAGATGTAGCCCAACTGGTTGATTTTATCCCTCTCTTTGGCCCTCAAAGACTTCTCCTCCTGAGCTTCAGGCTGGTCTATATCAACCTTGTAATATTGATCTATACTTTTTCCATGCTGCCTCCAAAAGTGCCCTTTTAGAATTGCAATTTTAGTACACAGGCAGGTACAAAAGAATCCATGGGAAAAGTCAATTTGAGATGGACCTTGAGGAATGTCCAATATTTTTACATGGAGAAAGGAAGAGAAGGACAACTCAGTTATCAAAAAGTTGTTATTCTAGTTTCATTGGGGCATAAGTTTAATGTAAAAGAATCATACTATATGAAGTTTGGTATTGTATCATAAAAGACCTGATATGTCAGAGTGAGTAGTTAGTATCTAGTTGTCTGGAAATGGTAAGGGAGACTTCTCTAACAATGTGTATAGCATGTAGTAGAGTGAAGAGGAATATGTGGTGAGAGACCAATGAGAAAACGATTAAAGTGGTCCAGGATTAAAAGTAATGAGAGTGTTAACCAGAGTGTTGGCAGTAGAAATAGAAAGAAGGGGACAGATGCAAGAGATATCAAAAAAGTAGAATCAAGAACACTTGAAAATGAATTGCATGTGAAGGGCCAAAAAATGAAAAGTCCAGGGTGAATGAAATGCTCTAGCTTTAGTTACTGGGAGAGAAATATTTAAGATTTTATTTTTAAATTTTAAAGTTGAGCGGTACAATTCAGGGTTAGGTATCCAAATTGTTCATTATGCAGGTACCCTTGTTTGAGTAGGTGTGCCCCGCCTCCCCTGGCAGTTTCACACTATTGCCAATCCCTTTCTTATAGTGTTACGATAATTGTTCAAGGTCTGCTTATGAGTGAGAACATGTGGTACTCAGTTCTTTGTTTCTGTGATATATCACTCAGTATTATAGACTCTTAGTCCATCCAAGTTGCTGTGAAGTTCATAATTTTGCCCTTCTTTATCGCTGCATAATATTCCATCATGTATATGTACCACATTTTTTTTATCCAGTCCTCTTTCAATGGGCAGCACGGTTGGTTCCATGTTTTTGCTATTGTGAATAATGCTGCAATAAACATGCTAGTGTAGACTGGGAAAAAATATTTGCCAACTGTATATCTGACGAAGGACTAATACTTAGAATCTACAAGAAACTCAAATGGGCCATAAAGAAAAAAAAAACAGCCCTATTACAAAGTGGGCAAAAGATATGATAGATATTTCTCAAAAGAAGACACACGAGCAACCAACAGATACGTGAAACAATGCTCAGCCTCACCAGTCATCAAAGAAATGCAAATTAAAACCACACTGAGATACCACCTAACTCCAATCAAGATGGCCATCATCAATAACTCAAAAAACAACAGATGCTGGGGAGGATGCAGGGAAAAGGGAACACTTCTACACTGTTGGTGGAAGTGTAAACTAGTACAACCTCTGTGGGAAACAGTTTGGCAATTCCTAAAAGATCTAAAAATCGACCTTCCATATGACACCACAATCCCCCTGATAGAAATATACTCAGAGGAACTCAAATCACTTTATGAAAAAGGTTTTTACTATTAACAGAAGAAAGTCGGAAAGTATAGTTTAAGAAGGGAGTATGTGGAATGGACAGGTGGGATATTCAACTGGAGATATGCAGCCTGCACTGGGAAACATGGATGTGCAGTTCAGACTATAGTTGAAGGTCACATATGTAAGTGGTGGCTGCAAAGAAGTGATAGCAGAAGTTTTTGGATTGAGTCAAATAATGGTGAAGTTTTGTATACAATAAGGGGAAAGGTAGCACTATAAATCAAAATAGGGGAAGGATGAGTTGAGGCAGCTCAATGAAGAGTACGGTGAACAAAATATTAGAGACTGAAAGAGAAATTCTGCTTGTCACTAGACAGAGAAACTATGGTCCAGGCCCCTGTTAAAGTCCCCCCTGGGTAGACAGAAGACAGTAAAGATCTCTCCACGAGAAGAAAAAGACAGTGTTAAAGCTATAAATACAACACACACAATTAGGCTTAGCAACCTCGCATGCCTTTGAAGTCATATAGATATTATAATTACAAACAGGTAGTTTCTGTTATGTATTATATATTAGGCTATGGATTCATGTAAAACTACATCAGGTTAGCCTTAAACTGAACTTGAATAATCAATGGATCAAGGTTTTGACATATGTTCCCTTTACTTTAATTCAAAGCATCATTAAATCAAATATGGGCTGTATTTTTACTGTCCTTTGATCTATGTCTTCTGGGGATTTTAAATAACATTTCCTAGTCAGTGAAAGCTGAATTTAAATTGTATATTAGGGGTCTGACTTAACTTCATAAAAACAAGGGCATTCAGAGCTGTTGTTGAAAACAATGACCTTAACTTACCCCATGAAAACCTTTGAAAAGTTTTTTTTTTCTTTTTGTATGCGTTTTCATGTTTTTAGATAAAATGCAAATGTAAAAAATAAAAGTGTGAACTTGGCTATCTAATGAAGGTGGTTAAAAAAGGAAGGGTAAATTGAAGAGAATGAATACACTATAAATCGAAAACAGGGGAACTACTTCATCCTCTCTACACATTACCCTAAGACTCTTTGCATCTTTACATTAGTCCCAAGATATTTTTTCTTAACCGAGGAATATATATATATGTGTATATATGTGTGTGTTTGTATATATATATATATATATATATATATATATATATATATATATATATATATATATATATATAAATAGATCTACAACAACAATATGTGAGTAACAGGGAG
>CAUYQG010083033.1:0-11131 GCA_963574415.1 Tarsius wallacei
AGCCTCGACCTGCTGGGTTCCAGCGATCCTTCCGCCTCAGCCTTCCAAGTAGCTGGAACTACAGGCGTGCGCTACCACGCCCGGCTGATTTTTTGATTTATTGTAGAGATGAGGTCTCGCCAAGTTGCCCAGGCGGGTCTCGAACCCGTGGGCTCAGGCAATGCACTCACCTCAGCCTCCCAAGGTGCAGGATTACAAACTGAGCCACCGAGCCCAGCTTTTTTTTTTTTTTTTTTTTGAGTTGGAGTCTCACTCCGTCACCCAGACCCGGCCACCGCAGCCTCAATCTGCTGGGCTCTGGCGATCCTTCCGCCTCAGCCTTCCAAGTAGCTGGAACTACAGGCGCGCGCTACCACGCCCAGCTAGTTTTTGATTTGTTGTAGCGATGAGGTCTCACCAAGTTGCCCAGGCGGGTCTCAAACCCGCAGGCTCAGGTAATCCACTCACCTCAGCCTCCCAAAGCACGGGATTACAGGCTGAGCCACCGAGCCCGGCTCAGAAATCATTTTTTATCACAAACAAAACAAGTTATACACATTAAATATATAGTTTTTTACATGTCAAACATGCCTCAATAAAGATTTTTTTTTAAATCATTGTTTAGAAACTACCAGAATAATAATGATTCAAGCAAGAATCATCAGTGGTTGCTAACACAAGATGATGAAAATTTGATGGTGACAGGATAATTGCATAATATTACTGTATCTTGCCACAAGATATCCCCCTCAAAAAAACCCCCAAAAAATTTATCTTGGTGAATTTTTTATGATTGTGAATATGCTAAACTGAAGACTATTAAACAAGACTCCTGATGTTTGAAAGATCAATTCCTACAGTACCAAACATTTAATTTGCTCTTTTAAAATTTGTATTTACCTGGCCAGGCGCGGTGGCTCAAGCCTGTAATCTCAGCACTTTGGGATGCTGAGGCAAGAGGATTGCCTGAGTCTGAGGGTTCAAGACCAGCCTGGCCAACTTGGTGAGACCTCTTTTCTACAATAAATCAAAAAATTAGCCAGGTGTGGTGGTGCATGCCTGTAGTTCCAGCTACTTAGAAGGCTGAGGCAGAAGAATCACCAGAGCCCAGCAGATCAACGCTGGGGTGGCCGTGAGTGTGCCACTGCACTCCAGTCTGGGAGGTAGAGTAAGACTCTGATTCCAAAAAAATAAAAATGCTTGGAAGGCTGAAGCGGAAGGATCGCATGAACCCTGTAGGCCAAGGCTGCAGTAGCCATGAGTATGAGTGACAGAGTGAGATTCCGACTCAAAAAAATAGAAATAAAAATAGAAATAAAATTTTTATTTACCTGACTTCAGATATTACATCTGCAGATTTTGGTGGAACTGGTATATTGACAGTTCTTACCTATGTACTCATAAAGACACTTATCCGGTATATGGAGCTACCAGAATTTTCAAATTCAAATAGCCCAACAGAGACAGAGACAGAGAGAGGCCACAGTTCCATTTCAAGGCACCTCTGAGCCTGCCGAGCAGAGATCATGAGCAGAGCTCACCCTCCCAAGCTGAAAAAAAATGTATGGACAGGAAGTTATCATTGAAATTAAATGGGGCCGGGCTCGGTGGCTCAGCCTGTAATTCCAGCACTTTGGGAGGCTAAGGCGAGTGGACTGCCTGAGTCCGCGGGTTTGAGATCTGCCTGGGCAACTTGGCAAGACCTCGTCTCTACAATAAAAATCAAAAACTAGCCGGGCGTGGTAGCACACATCTGTAGTTCCAGCTACTTGGAAGGCTGTGGTGGCCATGAGCGTGCTACTGCACTCCAGTCTGGGTGACAGAGACTCCAACTCAAAAAAAAACAAAAACAAAAACAAAATTAAATGGTGACAGACACGTCCAAGGAATATTATGGAGATTTGATCCTTTTATAAATATCGTGACAGATGAATGTGTAAAGATGGCAACAAATGGGCAACAGAACAATATTAGAATGGTGGCAATATCAAGAAATAGTATCACCATGTTAGAAGTCTTGGAATGAGTATAAATAGTGGCTGTTCTGCAGTGAAATCCATGTGTCCCCTCTCCAAAAGGGATGTAAAAAAATCAGGTCATATCATGAGGAGAAAAAAAATCAAGTCATATACATTTTCATATTAAACTTTTTGTTAACTAAACTTTTGTAATAGTAAAAAAAAAGTTCATGAATATAGACTGTATATAGATAAGGAACTCTAATACAGACACACTGTTACAGATAAGTGACTTTGTAATAGAAAAAAATGGAAGCCATAAGACAGTAGTAAGATATGATCAACATGTTGAAGTAAAAAGAACTTCCAATCTAGAATTTTAAACCCTCAAAAATATATATATTTTTTTAGTTGGAGTCTCACTCTGTCACCCAGACTGGAGTGCAGTGGCACGCTCCCGGCCACCACAGCCTCGACCTGTTGGGCTCTGGTGATCCTTCCACCTCAGCCTTCCAAGTAGCTGGAACTACAGGCATGCGCTACCACATCCAGCTAATTTTTTATTTATTGTAGAGATGAGGTCTCACCAAGTTGCCTGGGTGGGTCTCAAATCCGCAGGCTCAGGCAATCCACTCACCTCAGCCTCCCAAAGCTCTGGAATTACAGGCTGAGCCACTGAGCCTGGCCCAAAAATACTTATATTTTTAAATGAGTGTAAAATGAAGATAGATTACAACAGACAAAAATTCTGAAAGTCAGTCACCAACAGATGTGCGTTAAAAGAAATTCTAAAACATGTGTTTCAGGCAGTAGAAAAGTGATATTGGATAGGTGGTTTGAGAAAAAAGAGGAATAATGGGGATAAAAGGCAAATGTGAATGAAAATTTGAATTAAAAATAACTATACAAAACAAAGTAATAATGTATTGGAAGACTGAAAAGTAAAACAAAGAGCATCAGACCAACAGCATATAAGTTGGGAAGAAGGTAAGTAGAACTCAGATATTCTAAGTTCTCCATATCTAATGAGAGGAGGGGAAACATATTGTAGCTTAAAACTTCAATAAATGAGGTGTGCATTTTTCAAGTTCTAAGGTGACCATTAAATGAATACAAACAGGGCTGGGCACAGTGGTTCAAGTCTGCAATCCCAGCACTTTGGGAGGCCAAGGTGAGAGAACTGCCTAAGCCCAGGAGTTCATGACCAGCTTGGACAACATGGCAAGACTTTGTCTCTACAATAAATCAAAAAATTAGCTGGGCATAATGGCACACCACTGTAGTATCAGCTACTTAGAAGACTGAGGCAGAAGGATCACCTAAGACCAACACATCGAGGCTGCAGTAGCCATGATTGTACCACTGCACTCCAGCCTGAGTGACAGAGTGAGACCCCAACTCAAGAGGAAGGGGAGGGGAGGAAGAAGAGGAGAGAAAGAAGGGGGAGGAGGAGGAGATGACAAACAGAATGTGTTTATGACTATAAGAAGGAAAAAATACAAAAATACCAGTATACAAAAAAAAACCCCTGTCAACCAAGCATACTGTACCCAGCAATCCTATCCTTCAAAAATGAAAGGGAGGTAAAGAACTTTCTCAGACAAAAAAAGCTGAGGGAATGTATTATCACTAGACCTACCTTACAAGAAATGCTAAAAGGAGTCCCTTCAAGCTGAATTTAAAAATTGCTAAGTAGCAACAATGGAAAACTCCCTGGTAAATGTAAGTAGATAGCCAAACTTAGAACAATCATACTGTAATGGTGGTGTGACAATCAATCTCACATCTCCAGTATGAATGTTAAAAGACAACTATTTAAGCCAATTATAACTACAATAATTTGTTAAGGGACACAAACTACAAAGATATAAAATGTGTTAGCAAAAGAAAATCATGAGTATGGGGAGTAAAAGTGTATATTTTGTACAAGTGATCAAAATTAAGTAATAATCAGTTTAAAATAACATGTGATTAATATAAGATATTTTACGTAAGCTTCATAATAACCACAAAGCAAAAACCCTTTGTAGAAATGATTTAAAGCATACCACTATAGAAAATCAATATAATTAGTCACACTGATGTTATAATAAAGGAGAAAAATCTTATCATCTCAAGACATACAGAAAAAGCATTCCATAAAATGCAACATCCACTCATGATTTGAAGAAAAATTTTTTTAGCAAACTAGGAATAATTTTCCTAAGCTGATTAATGATGACTACCAAGAAAAATCATACTCAATAGTGACATGTGGAAAGCTTTCCTTTGAAATAAAAAATAATCAATGAAATCTGCTATCAGCACTTCCTTCCCATGCATTAAATATTTAGGCAACACAGTAAAGCAAGGGTAATAAAAGACATGAGGATTACAGAATATAAAACTCACTATTCACAGATAATATGACTATGTATGTGAAAGGTCCAAAATTCTTCAGATAAATTATTAAAATTAATAAGATAGTTTAGTAACTTTGTTGGATATAAACAACAATAAATGAAAACTTAATTACATGTCTATAAACTTGCAACAAATAATTAGAAAATAAAATTTACTGCTGGACGTGGTGGCTCAAGCCTGTAATCTCAGCACTTTGAGAGGCCTAAGCCCAGGGGTTCGAGGCCAGCCTGGGCAACTTGGTGAGACCCCATCTCTACAATAAGTAAAAAAAAAATTAGCCAGGTGTGGTAGCACACACCTGTAGTTCTAGCTACTTGGAAGGCTGAACCAGAAGGATCACCTGAGCTCAGCAGGTCGAGGCTATGGTGGCCGTGAGCATGGCACTGCACTCCAGCCTGGGCGGCAGAGTGAGACTCCAACTCAGAAAAAAAGAAAAGAAAGAAAAGACATGCCAATGGTGAGCCTTTATACAGCCGGGCGTGGTGGCTCACACCTCTAATCCCAGCACTTTGGGAGGCCAAGGTGAGAGGACTGCCAGAGCCCATGGGTTCAAAGCCAGCCTGGGCAACTAGGCGAGACTTCATCTCTACAATAAATCAAAAAATTAGCTGGGCACAGTGGCACGTGCCTGTAGTTCCAGTTACTTGGAAAGCTGAGGCAGAAGAATTGCCTGGGTGACAGAGTGAGACTACAACTAAAAAAAAAAAAAAAATTAAACAGCTACCTTTATAAAATAATTTTTAAAATACAGAGTAAAATCCTGGAAAAATAATGGCAGTTACAGTAACACAGTTTTTTAATCTTCCCAAATACCCACATAAGACAGGAAGTTCTACAAGGTTGCAAACGGAGAACTTATGGACAATATTTACAAGATAAACCCAAAATACAAGTTTATGGCAACAAACCACCAAGAGCCGTAGACCTGTAAAGAATCAGCATCTGCATGGGAGAAAGCAGAGGGAAATGACAGAGCATCTGACAGATCCGAGAAAAGGAGATTCTCAAAATAATCAACAGGTATTCCCCACAGATACCTATTAGAGAACAGCAGCTAAAACTAGGAAATGTCTAATCCAATAACAGTTGCGTATATAGAGTCTACAATAGGGACTGAAGGAACTGGGGCAGTCTATCTTCTGAAAACTCTTAAAATTGACCACTCAGGGATCCCTTCCAACACAGTGCATACAATGAGGAGAAATTCCCATGAATAAAACCAAAATTGAGCAGTACAAGGACAACAGGGATGAAAGCAGGCACTTTGGGAGGCCAAGGCAGAAGGGTCACTTGAGGCTGGGAGTTTGAGAACAGCCTGAGCAACATAGCAAGACCTCATTCCTACAAAAAATTAAAAAAATAAGCCAGGCATGGTGGTGCCTGCCTGTAGTCTTGGCTACTTAGGAGGCTCAGGTGAGAGGATTGCTTGAGTTCAGGAGTTCAAGGTTGCAGTGAGCTATGATGGTGCCACTGCACTCTAGCCTGGGTGACACAGCAAGACCTCGTCAATGAAATGAAATGAGATGAGATAAAATGAAATAAAATATAATTTTTAAAAAATAGAGATGAAGGGCCTAGAAGCAGTGGCCCACACCTATAATCTGAGCACTTTGGGAGGCCAAGGTGGGAAGATTGCTTGAGCCCAGCAGCTCAAGACCAGCCTAGGCAACATAGCGAGACCTCATCTCTACTCAGCCCTGGTGGCTCATGCCTGTAGTCCCAGCTACTCAGGAGGCTGAGGCAAATGGGTTGCTTGCACGCAGGAGGTCAAGGCTGCAATGAGCAATGATCGTACCACTGCACTCCAGCCTGAATGACAGAGTGAGACCCCTGACACACACACAAGAAAAACCCCCAGAGATTAAAGATCCAGATAAAAGTAGGGGAAAGAAATTTCCATTTTTGACCATGAAAGCAAAACAAAGTCCGGACTAACCTACCACTAAAAACAATGAAAACTGGACAAATAATTAAGCAACTATTATTACATATTTAACAATAGGCAGCACAATATTGTGACCTCTCAGAAAAGGCAAAAAAACAAGGTAATTCCATGATTATTCCAGATTTCTATTTGGTAAAAATTTCCAAACTTTGGCACAGGAGGAAGAACACAAACAAGGCCTGGTGGTCTTGGCAAGTTAAGGAGGCAAAAATCAGAATTTAGGAAGGCTCAAGTGGCTAGAATTAGTTGGACTAAGTATTCAACAGAAGGAAGACCCAGAGAAAGAGCTCTAGAAATCAGGATAAAGTCCCTTTGAGTCATTAGCTAAATACCAAGCTTCATGTATATAGTGTGAAACTTCACAAGGTCAGACAAAGAATAAATTCGAAGAAAAGAAAGTTACTGGGCAACTATAGGTAAAGTAATTCCTAGAACTCAGAGGAGGTCAAGAATTGTTCAATTTCTCACCAGTGAGTGGAGAGACTTAACTGAATACTTGGAACATTCAATAGAGAGTCCAGAAAGGTCATACCAGGGTAACAGGGCTAAACTAGCTCCAGCTTTAGTAGCAGGGCTACCTTAGGCCTGCATTAAAAAGTCTCAAAGCAACCCTGAGATAGCCAAAACTGGTCTTCAAGTATCTTAACTGCCTGCTACAACAAAGACAAACATTCCTTAAAACAATGGAGAAAAATCCAGCACTCAACAACAAAAAATTCATAACGTGAGTCATCCAGTCAAGACCAGCCTGAGCAACAAATTACAAGAAACATGCAAAGAAACAGGAAAATGCCACCTATTATCAGAAAACATAAACAGAAGTGACAGAATAATGGAATTAACATTAAAAAATTAAAATAGCTACTACAAATATGCTCAATATGGTCAAGGACTTAAAAGAAAAACATAAACAGAATGAGGAAAGAAATGTAACATATATTTTAAAAATCAAATGGGAGTTGGGCGCAGTGGCTCACACCTATAATCGCAGCACTTTGGGAGGCCAAGATGAGAGGACTGCCTGAGCCCATGGGTTTGAGACCAGCCTGGGCTACTTGGCAAGACCACATCTCTACAATAAATCAAGAAAAATTAGCCAAGCGTGATGGCACATGCCTGTAGTTCCAGCTACCTGGAAGGCTGAGGCGGAAGAATTACTGAGCCCAGCAGGCCGAGGCTGTGGTGGCTGTGAGCATGCCACTGCCTTCTAGCCTGGGTGACAGAGTGAGACTCCGATTCAAAAATAAAAATAAAAATAAAATGGAATTTCTAGAAATGATACAATGTCTGAAATGAAAATTTCTTTTTTTTTTGAGTTGGAGTCTCACTCTGTCACTCAGTCTGGAATGCAGTGGCCGCTCCCAGCCACCGCAGCCTCAACCTGCTGGGCTCCAGCGATCCTTTCGCCTCAGCCTTCCAAGTAGCTGGAACTACAGGCGCGCGCTACCACGCCTGGCTAATTTTTTTTTTTTTTTTTATTGTAGAGATGAGGTCTCACCAAGTTGCCCAGGTGGGTCTCGAATGAAATGAAAATTTCACTGAACAAGATTACCAGCAGATTTTTAGAAATCAACAAACTTGAAGATACAGCAATAGAAAGAAAATATACTGGCTGGGCCTAGTGGCTTTTGCCTGTAATCCCAGCACTTCTGGAGGCCAAGGCAGGATGCTCACTTGAGCCCAGGAGTTCGAGACCAGCCTGGGCAACATAGTGAGACCCCCATCTCTATTATTTTAATTAATTAATTAATGAAAAATAAATGCTTAAAAAGAAAAAATGGCTGAAAACTTCCCAAATCTAATGAAAAACATGAATATAAATATCCAAGAAGCTCAATGAATTCCAAGTAAGATGAACAAAGAGACCCACACCAAGACACATTATAATCAAACTTTTGAAAGACAAAGAGAGAATCATGAAAGCGGCAAGAGAGAAGTGATTCATCACATACAAGGGATTCTCAATAAGATTATCTGCAGATTTCTTACTAGAAACTGGAGACCAGAAAGCAATGGGCTGATATATTCAAAGTGCTAACAAAAAAAAAAACTGCCAACCTAGAATTCTACATCTGGCACAAGTGTCCTTTAAAAATGAAGGAGAAATTAACATCTTCCCAGATAAACAAAAGCTGAGAGCATTCATTACCACTAGATATGACCTGCAAGAAATGCTAAAGGAAGTTCTACAGGATGAAATAAAAGGAAACTAAACAGCAACTAAAAGCCATATGAAGAAATGAGGATCTCAATATAGATAAATATATGGCAATTATGAAAGCTAGTGTAATTATAACAATGGTTTGCAACTCTTTTTGTTTTCTACATTATTTAAAAGACGAATACTTTAAAAAATATATATTAGTTTAAAAGCTAATCTAAGGCAAGAGGATTGCTTGAGCCCAAGTGTTCAAAACCAGCCCAGGCAACATAGCAAGACCTTATCTCTACCAAAAAATCAAAAGTTTAGCTGGGCATAGTGGTACATGCCTGGAGTCCCAGTTGCTGCTTGGGAGGTTGAGGTAGGAGGATCACTCTAACCCAGGAATTTGAGGCTGCAATGAGTTGTGATTATGCCACTGCACTCTAGCCTGGCAACAGAGTGAAACCTTGACTTAAATAAATAAATAAATAAATAAATAACTAAATAAAGTCTAAAAGCTAGTCTTATTGTTCTTTGATGTGTAACTCTACATTTTGTTTTCTACATAATTTCAGAGACAAATGCATTTTCAAAAATTATTAGTTTACGTTTTGTGGGCACACGATGTATAAAGATGAAATATGTGACATTAACAACCAAAAGACATGGGAATGGAGCTATAAAGGAGCAGAGTTTTTGTATGTTATTGAAGCTAAGCTGTTATGATTTTGAATTAGACTGTTATAACATTCGGATGTTAAATGTAATCTCATGATAACAACAAAGAGAATAGCTATAAAATACACACAAAAGGAAATGAAAAAAATGTATTGAGCATCCTAAATCCTACATTTCATGTACCTCCTAATTTATATTCTTATGTTACCTTTCACTACAAAAAAAAATCAACTAAAAACAAAAAAGACAGTAATATAGAGAAATGAGAGACAAAAAGCTATAAGGCATATAGAAAACAAATAGCAAAATGACAGAAGTAAGTCATTCCTTATCAGTAACTATTTTAAATGTAAATGGATTAAACTGTCCAATCAAAATGCAGAGATTGGCAAAATGAATAAAAACACATAATCAAACTGTATGTTGTCTATAAGACACTCACTTTAGATCTAAAGACACAGGTGGCTTGAAAGTGAAAGGATGAGCCAGGCGAGGTGGCTCATGCCTGTAATCCCAGCATTGTGGGAGGCAGAGGTGAGAGGATTGCCTGAGTCCAGGGGTTCAAGACCAGCCTGGGCAACTTGGCAAGATCTCATCTTTACGATAAATTAAAAAATTAGCCGGGCGTAGTGGCACACACCTGTAGTTCGAGATACTTCGAAGGCTGAGGTGGAAGAATTGCCTGAGCCCAGCAGGTCATGGCTGTGGTGGCTGCAGTTGTGCCACTGCATTCCAGCCTGTGCAACAGAGTGAAACTCCGACTCAATCAAAAAGAAAACAAAAGTAAAAGGATGGAAGATATTCAATGCAAATAGTAACCAAAAGAGAGAAAAGTTAACTATGCTAATATCAAATAAAGTAAACTTTAAATCAAAAAACATTACAAGAGACAAAGAAAGACCTTATATATTCATAAAAGTTCAATATAGCAAGAAGAGATGACAATTACATTTGCACACCAAGTGACAAAGCATCAAAATATATGAAGAAAAACTCACATAATTGAAAGGATAAAAAGACAGTTCAACAATAATAATTGGAGACTTCAATACCCCACTACTCATAATGGATAGAACAACCAGATAGAAAATAAGTAAGAAAGCCAGGCTCGGAGGCTCAGACTGTAATCCCATGCTTTGGGAGGCTGAGGTGAGTGAATTACCTGAGCCCGCGGGTTCAAGACCCACCTGGGCAACTTGGCGAGACCTCATCTCTACAATAAATCAAAAATTAGCCAGGCATGGCAGCTTGCGCCTGTAGTTCCAGCTACTTGGAAGGCTGAGACAGAAGGATCGCCAGAGCCCAGCAGGTCGAGGCTGCAGTGGCCGGGAGCAGCCACTGCACTCCAGTCTGGATGACAGAGTGAGACTCCAACTCAAAAAAAAAAGAAGAAGAAAAAGAAAAAAAAGAGAAAATAAGTAAGAAAATAAAGGCCTTAAACAACACACACACACAAAACCATATCTAACAGATAAATTCAGAACACTTTACCCAACAACAACAGCACATTCTTCTCAAGTAAGTTCACATGGGACATTTTCCTGGATAGACCATATGTGGGGCCACAAATTAAGTCTCAATAGATTTTTTAAAATAAATATCATACAAAGTATCTTCTCTAACCACACAAGGTAAAGTTAGAAATGAATAACAGAAGTAAAACTGGAAAGTTAACAAATTTGTAGAAATTAAACAGCACACTCTTGAACAACCAATAGATCAAAGAAGAAAATACAAGGGAAATTAGAAAATACTTACAGATACATGAAAATGAAAGCACAACATACCAAAATTTATAGGAGGCAACAAAAGCAGTGCTGGGGGGAATTTATAATTATAAATGTTTATGTTAAAAAACAAAGATTTAGCCGGGTTCAGTGGCTCAGCCTGTAATCCCAGCACTTTGGGAGGCCGAGGTGAGTGGACTGCCCAAGCCCATGGGTTTGAGATTCGTCTGGGCAACTTGGCGAGACCTCGTCTCTACAATAAATCAAAAACTAGCCGGGCGTGGTAGCAGGCGCCTAT
>CAUYQG010083034.1:0-41566 GCA_963574415.1 Tarsius wallacei
AATCCAACAGGAAAAAAACAAAAGCAAAAACAAAAAACAAAAACTGATTTGGCCTATAGAGTTGAGAGAGATAGAGTGGAACAGATAGATAGATAGATAGATAGATAGATAGATAGATAGATATTAGTTATAATTTAAAGGTAGCAATCTGGATTAACAGCTTCTCTTGAGAAAGTAATGCTCTGGCAACACCTGGCCCTTGTTTTATCCTGCCACTAAGTGGTTTGTGCTGATTTGCCATAATCCCTATCCATCCCTTGACATGCAACTTATTTTCCCTCCTTGTCTCTCTGTGGATTTGAACTTGATTCTTACTTAATGGAATGGTGGGATTAAAGAATAGCTAAGGATGGCCATAGGAAACAATACTGGATAATAAAAGTCTGTGCTTTAAGGTTTTATCAAAATGTTACGTACCTATCTTAGTCCATTTTCTTTTTTCATAACTGAATGTCAAAAAACAGATAATTTATATAGAATAAAAGTTTATTTGTCTCACAGTTCTGGAGGCTGGGAAGTCCAAGAGCATGTCACTGGCATCTGACGAGGGTCATAACATGACAGAAGGCAGACTGTGAAAGCTAGCACAAGACAGAGAGAGGAAACTGGGCCAAATTCATCCTTTTATCAGGTGCCCATTTCCACAATAATGGTCTTAATCCATTCATAAATATGGAGCCCTCATGGCCTAATCACCTCTTAAAGACCCTATCTCTTAATACTGTTAAAATAACAATTAAGTTTCCAACACATATACTCTGGGGGACATATTTAAACCATAGCAGTGTGTATCAGGAAAGACCATTAATATGCAGTCATATGCCAAAGCATTTAAAAAATCTGCTGTGGAACTGTGTATTCACTGATTAATTAAGACATAACCTTAAAGAGTGGAATCATTAGCAGCATTTGTGTCCTTGACATACTTCATTATTCCAGGGTGGCTGTTACAATCAAAATATGATAACTAATATAAAAGTGTTCTGTAAAATGGATGTGGTTTACAAATACAAGAAAGGATGTAAAGAACAAAAAATACATGCAATAAAACTTTTTTAACTCAACACATTTCAGAATAGATTTGAACATGAGAAAGTAGTGAAAGAGAATGGCATCTGAGGGAGTCCTCTAAATTTTATAATTAAAATGAAATTGTTGTACTGAGCAAACTGGGGATGGGAGTAAAGCTTGTGTTTAATACTATCTGTCAGTGTTCTAATACTACCTTCAGTATCAAAGGATGGCTATTGTGGGTCAAAATAATAGTTGCCTATACTGGTGATGATCCAAGACACATACCAGGTATTCTTAATTTCCTGTTTACAAGCCTGTTATAGACCCACTCTTTATGAATTTAAGTCTTTCTTGAACCTATTAAATGATATAGAAAAAACAAGAAAGTTAGTAGACATAAGCAGTATAGTGAATTGAAGAAGATTAGAAACTTAGCAGTGAATGTTTCTTATCTTGGAATTTAACCCAGCAAGTGGAGATGGTTTACAGCTAATATGCAGGCTGGTTATTTTCACTTCCTCATTAGAAATTTGGCTTCTTGAACAGCAGCTCTCTTTGTAATTAGTAAAAGAACTCAAACAAACATCAAATGGGGTCTTCCTGTAACTAGTAAAAAAAAAAAAATAACGTCCTTTTACAGAGAAAAGAGAAATGAAACGGTGGGCAGAGAGAGTGAAGAGCAGGAAGTTATTTCCTCCTCTGAGCACATTTCCCAGAAGTTCCACCTTTTCAGCAATTTGTTTTGTTAAGCTTATGTGATGACATCATGGCTGTTGGGACCAGTATAAAAAGATATCAGAGGAAGCAATGTGAAAGCCAAGCAGTGGCTTTTAATATACTTATTCTCTCATCACTCAAGGAGCAGTCCCCCTCCTTGCGCACCTTGCCTCCACTCAAGCCCTCCCAGCTCAATTCCCCAATCTTAGAATCTGTCCTGGAGTGGGAGAAATTAGTTTGATTAGCCAGGATGAGAGTTCATGGGAATTTAGAATCCCCTCCTTTACCCCTCCCCACCCCCTTTACTAAAGAATAGACAGCAAATGCCCCAGGACAGGAGTTCTCAATCATGGCTATCCAATAGAATCTCTCGGGAAAGTTTTTCAAAAATACCCACATTCAACCTTCTCCTCCTCCTCCTATCTCCCCTCTAACAATTAACTCACTCTCTGGAGGTGGAGTTCAGGCATCTTGAAAAGCTCCTCAGGTGGTTCTTAACGTGCAATCAATTTTTCTGAAGTCCCAGGTGCCATAGAAGAGGCTTCCAGGGGTGTTTATGTCAGCTCAGTAATCAGCAGCATCTTCAGACAAGACAGGAGACCAACAGACAGACACCTGAGGAGAAAACATCTGCCCTCTGGCTTTCCAAGCCCCACCCCAGTCCTCCACGGCCTCCTTTCTGTACTCTCGTGGACATCTGCCATTTTACTGGGCCAGCATTTTAGTTATGCTACTTCTAGTACCTGCATCTCCATTCTCTTCTGTATAACCAAGTCTCCTGCTATCTCCAACTGAACCATACAGGACTGGGGGTTCTGGCTCCACCCATGAGAACTGACCTGGTCAATCAGAATACAAACTCACCAGAGTGATTGGGTCAGGAAAGAGCACGTGACCTGATCCCGGCCAGTGAGGGGCATGTTTCCTGGACCATTGAGAACTTCACAGGTGATTTTGTGCATTGGAGGTGCTGTTCAGCATCTGGTCCTGTCGGGGGTGGAGGAGCCAGCTTGGGTGATGGGGATCTGCAAGGCGAGAGGTGGTCACTGGTGGGAGGTGTGTTTCAAAGTTGGAGCCACCCCAAGACTTCACGGTTGTGGAAGCCCTTGCTCTCCTTGCTCGCTGGAGCCAATTGGCGTTGGTCTTTCTGTTACTTGCTGCTCAGTGTTCTGATCTATTTGCCAGTTGTGTCCTCCTGGATGTGTCAGTAAGGGCCCTGTGTGGGTAGTTGTGGCTGTGCTGAAGGGAGAAGGTCCCCTCCAAATGAAGGCCCTGCCGGGTGCAGTAGGCCCACACACATGCAAGGCATGGGCTCAATTCCAGCCCCCGTCCCTCCTCTGGGTGATCTTGTGCAGGGGATAGCCCAGGCATGGTGCACTTGGCTTTGGGCACAAGCCTTTACTGGGGATCTTGCTGGGATAGCCAGTCTTAGGAGTGCTTCAAAACATACCATCTTGATTGAGTTTCCCTGTTGATTCACAGAGAACCAATTTAAGCTCACATTCCTCTTATGGTACAGTTTCACAAATGGTGTGCCACCAAAGAGTATTTAGTTATTGAGTCTTTATTTGATACTCTGTTTGTAATAAAATGTACATGTTACGTATACTGTGTAAGCCTTTGGCAGCTATTAAGAGTGTGATAGCTAACATTTATTGGAGACTAATGTACCAGACACAATATGTATTTGTGTGTGTGTGTATCTTATATATAACAAGGTGCCAAAAAAGGTATACCCATTTTAAGAGATGTCATCTATGTATTACTTTTTGAAATTGAATTGAATTATGGTAGAAAATTGTAGTAGGATGTTTGCTCAAAAGGTGGCGGTAGTCAAATGAATGCTAGCGTCACCATATGACAGGTAGGACCATCAAAGAATATGGCAGAAGCACAGCTGTTGAGGAGTAAAAGACCATTTTGAAGTGATTTGAGAACGTTGTGGAAGTACAACAACAAAGGAGGCATGAGTATGCAACATAGCCTCCAACACACCTAACAACTGCACGCATTTGTGATATGTTTGAGACGCAGGGCACTGTGTGTGAGGTGCACAACTGCCCACACAGGGCCCTTACTGACACTTCCAGGAGGACACAGCAAGTACTGCAGTCGTTTGCTGTAATCAGAAATGTCTGGCCACTGATGGCAACCACTGTGAACACTTCTTGTAATTGCAGAAGTCCAATGTGACTTGTATTTATTTTTTATCAGTATATATTGAATATTACAATTATTATAGTTTTTTACTTTCTTAAAATGTGTGTTCATTTTTTCAGCACTCTCTGTATTTATTTTATTCTTTATAACAACTGTCAGAAGTTATTAGTGTTATTTTGTGCCTTTTATGTGTAAGAAAACAAGGCACAGAAGATTTAAGTAATTTACTCACAGCCATACAACCATGAAGTTGCAAACGTGGAATTTCAACCCCAGAATTTGTATTCCAGAGTCTGGGTTCTTAAGCAAAATTCTTTATCCCAGTCTCAACAAGGTCACTTGTTCAACCCAGAACAAAAAATCATTTGTGTCAGAAAAAAAGAAAAGGTTGCAGGATCCAGCATTGTACATGGATGCCTTTGGCAAGCTGGTCATTTTTCCAGGTGTCTATGTATACCCCTTTCTCAATGGAATGTTTGCTCTCCTAGATTGGGCTTGGCTACATAAATACAGATTGATTTGGAAGGACTGTTCCAGAGGTCAAGGGGCAGAGTAGCTACGGAATCAAGCTGGCAAGACCACTTTCTAGGTCCAGATACAGTCCCTGATCAGTAAAACCAAAAAGGGCATGGTGTTGACAAAGGAAACATGTAGCAATAATTTTTCTTTTCAACTTAATATGCTAGTAACATTTGATTCCCTGGGCATTTTTATTTCTAACTAGAGCTCTGAATTGCAACCTAATTAGCGGCATTGCCTCCAAAGTGGAGTTTTCTTCTCCCAGGGAATGAGGAGGCCATTGGAGAGCACTTCCTGTCTGTCTGTTGTCCCACTACTTGCCATACACTGATTTCAGTTTGTTCAACTTGTCCCTCCTTTCCTCTCCTTGCCCCAAATAGCTCAGTGGAACAAAGAATATAATCTTACTTCTTACCACACCTTGCATTTTGCTCCCTTTTTTCTTCTTCTTGGTAAGGTTGAAAAACAAAGCACTTCAATGTGTCTTTTCTCTCCCGTGGTTGGAGGCCAGCCCCGAGACTTCAAAGGAACCTCCTTTGTTCAAGATTTAAGAAAACAATCACTGCACAGCAAACATTGATATGACTTTTAATGGCCATTTACCTGATTAATATCCTTTCATGCTACAAGACACCCTGCTTTAATGAAAGCCAACAACAAAGCATGGACCAGGTGTGTTACTAAGAAACAATCTCTTGTGTGATTTAATTAGTCAAAGCATTGCATGGAGCAATTATAAGCAACCTTGCAGAAGTGGCAGCAGTATGGAGGAGCCCTCTGCTATAAATTGGTTTTTAAAAGAAAGACATCATGATTTAATAACTGTTCATCTCTAGTGAAAGAAGAAACCTCTCTTTAATTAGAAGGAAGAAGGAAAAAAACACGCTAATCACAATTTTTAGAACTTCCCCCACTTCTCCTAATCTCTAATTGGGGGCGGGGGGACTACTTTCAGCAATTTCTAGGAGGACTTGAAAATGATTGTTTTTGTTATGTTTTCTTACTTTTGTTTCTTCTGTTCCTTGAGCTACTTACACAGTATCATCTTTGAAATTGGCATTCCAATTGGTGTTGTAATTTTGGAGAAAAACTGGAATAACCCCATCTGATCAGGCTGAATGCAGAACATCCTGTAATTTTACAAGTTGCCTTTATTGTATTGTTACATATAAAAGAAATAAGAGTTGTGATAGTTTGATGGAGGCTTTTTTTTTTTAATCCTCATGCCTTGGTTTAATGATGTGTCAACCTGCCACAGAAAGATTGACTGGCATGATGCTTATTACTTAAGATAAAGATAGATTCCTTGTGTGATGTAGGAGCTTTACAATAGATAGGGTCTTATCAGGGAAAGTCTGCCTAACCTAGGTAGGATTTGCGACTGACTTCTACATTTCAGTTCTCTATACTTCTACTTAAATTAAGGGGACAAACGTTCAATGCAGAGAGAGGGTAATACAGATTTGAGAACCAAAACTGAAACTTCTCTTCCCTATTCAGCTCTTGTGTCAATGTCTGGGGTCAGTTTGTGCACACCAGGGACCCGAATTTCCTTGAGTATGGGAAGTTGAATATCACATACTCTTAGAGTTCTTTATCTCTGGGGTCAGTGGGCAATGCTGGGGGTGGAATCACTTTGGAGCCTTTTACTCTGTACAGAAGATCTCTGAACGTATAAGGTGTTATCTTGGATTGAAAATCTCCACCTGGCTTTAGGACTTCCATTAGGGATGAGTTAGAGAGAGTCAAGGTATTGGCAATACTAGTTGTCAACCTAAGGGGTTTGTAAAGCATGACGGCTGGAGGCCTGTTTTTGTAAGGAATATTTTATTGGAACACAGCCATGCCCATTCATTTCCATATTGTTAGTATTGTGCTACATTGACAGAGTTGAGTGGGGGTCAATTTCCATAGGGACCATCTGCCCTCAAAACCTGAGATATTTATTACCTGGCCTTTTATGAAAAAGTTAACCGATCCCTATAAGTTGTCAGAGATAACTTCTGATAAATAATCTCTGTTTTTGCAGCCTGTTGGGTGGGAATGACCCAAGAGGGACTCTCTTCCTCTATTTTTAGTGTTTGAGTGGCTCAGACTGAGAAGCAAGATTGGATTGGGACTGGAACAATAGGGAGTTCATTCACCTCAGTGAAGAAGCCATTCCCAGCCCGAACATAGGGTTCTTAATGTATTTTGAGTCCAACTGGAAATGTTGAGGTAGCATCCTTTAGCTTTTGGAAAGTTATGGATTGTGGAATGGATCAGTGGATAACAGTCCCTAGACTACAAAGCCATATGCTTTAAGTTCCTTCTGTGGATAAAATACATATGCCATGCACATGCAATCTTTCCTAATTTATAATTTTTATTTTCAAAAGAAATACATGGTTTTATTTGTTATGACTATTTGAACAGTAAAGGTAAGGCTAATGACGAAGGGTGATATTTAAAATACCTAACGGCAGTTCTGCATGTGATCTGGCCACTCACATGGATGCCAGCTTTAAACAACAAGTGCCGCCTAATGGTCTGTATCTGTTGCAGCACAGTGTGTACTTTGCTAATGGTCCCTTTGACTACCCGCTCCTGACACCCACCCATTGCATTCCCTTTCCATTGTTCTTGGGTTGACTTATAGCTTTCTTTAAGAAGGCACTTAGTGAATTTGGAGTATTTTGGAGATAGTTTTTATATAAATAGTATCATACTGTAAGTGGTTATTACAAACTTTTTTTTGGTACATATTTTCGTACTAACATGGATAGAACTGCCTCATTCCTTTTAGCTACTGTATGATACAATGCAATATAGATGTTCTCAAACATCTATGAGACATTTTTAATGACTACTGATGTTGTTATTAATAAAACACTAGTTCATTTAAAATGTCTCTAAATTCAGTATCCGTTTTAGCACATGGAAGCAAAAATGTAGCAGTTATCATGGGGATCTGAGAGATATTCCATTAAAAACAGCAACAGAAATAAACAACAAAAAAGTGTGTATATTCATACTTGTGTCTGGGCATAAAACAAAGTCTTTGAAAGGATTTAAAAAACAAACTCAGAAACTGATAATGTCACTGCCTTTATGGAATGAACTAGAGGCAAGGATAAGTAGGAGAAAATACTTCAGTAGATTTTGAATTTTGAAGCATGTAACTATAGTATGTGTTTAAAATAATAAAATGAAATAATAGCAAAAGCAGAAGGAAGTGTCTTAGTGGTTGACGTTGGGATCCCCTGGTTAGGTCTGTGACCCCTAACAATTGTTCTTATATCAGACTAAATAATTGAGTACTTAAATTGCTATCAACAACCTCAAGGGAGGACTGGGGCTTTTCTGAAATAAACTGCAGATTGAAAATCTTTCTTGAAAACACTAAACATAAAATATAGATCCACTAAATTAAAATCATTTCATTGAAATTTAAACAAATAATCCTCAAGGGATCTAGCCTAGCAAACAGCAGCTGCTGCTCCTTGGGTCCCTCCCCTTCCCAGCTTATGTTTGACCTGTGGGTCCCAGGGGTCATCTGCTCAGATCTACCTCCCCTAACCCTTCCGGTCTGTGAGTGGCAGGAGCTGGGGGAGCAGCTGTTCTGAGAGGCAATGGGCCCAGATGCCAAGGCTAGGACCTGAGGCCTCAGCCCTACCCCCCTCCCAAATAGCAGGGTTGAAGGAGAAAGAAAAATTGTCTCTCCCTTCACCTCTAGGGCCTATAAGGATGCCCAGAAAACCTCCTGGCTAGGATGGAGGAAGATTTTTTAATGTACTTCTTATCAAAGGGAATTCGTCCATACCAGCAGTTAGATTCCTATTTTTATTATTTTGTATAATAATAGCAAATCTTTATTGAACATTTACTGTGTGCCAGGAAGTTTACCGAAAGTGGATTGTTTAATTATCATTGCGATATATACTGACATTATACCCATTTTATAGATGAAGAAGATCAAAGTGGTTAAATAATTGATCACCCAGTTACCGAGGATCTAGTTAAGATCTGAAATCTAAAGCTAGTGCTTATAACCACCCTGTAATCATGAATCCTAAAGGCTGGCTCCCACATTTGGATGTTGGAATAAATACTCCTATACACCCAAGTAAGGAACAAGATGCCTCAGAAATCCTGCACTGGGATCTGCTAAATATAATTCTTAAGCTCTGAAATGATTGCTTTAAAGCAGTGGTAACCATTCCATCAGGACTTAAAATATGTTCAGGGTCTTCTGTGCGCCAGGAACTGGAAAGTATAAAGAACTATAATAATATCAAGTTTGTATTGAGCACTTACTTTGTGCCAACCCATGGTCTAAGATCTACACTTAGCACATTTATTCATAATAATCCTGTGGGAAGAGATATATTATTTGTTCCATTTTACAGATAGAAAATTGAGGCCTAGAGAGATTCTGAATACTATAGATGGTGGGACTGGAATTCAAACTCAAGTCTCTTCTTACATATCATACTTTACATCATATTTTGTCTTATTATAACATATCAACATGACTTACCACTGGCAATATTAATGCTGACCACTTATTTAAGGCAGTATCTTCCAGGTTTCTCCACTATTTTTCCCTTTCCATAGCCTATTCTTTGGAAATAAGTCACTTAATCTAGCCCACACTCAAAGGGATGGGAATTAAATGCCACTTCCAAGTGGGGAGTATCTATATATTTAATTTGAAAATTTTCATAAGAAAGATTTTTTTTCCTTTCCCCTATTTTAATGTGTTCAAGCATTTATTTATATCTTTAAAGACTCAGGTATATTCATTTTTATACTTTGTGTTATATTCCAATATTTATTACTCCATTGCTTAAATTGCTCTGACTTGGGCCCCAAGCTCTTTCAGGTTGGCTCTTTGTTCCTTTGGCATGTCTGCATCCTTTTTGTTTTTTGAGTACTTCCAGACTTTCTGGCACTATAAGGTAATCAAACTTATCTTGAATTTTCTGTGTTCCATCCTTAGAATCAACCATTTTTCTGAAAATCCCTGTTTGCTTGTAATGAAGAATAGTGTTTAGAAACCAAGATCTGGACACTGAGTGTGCTCATTGTTAACTGGCATGTCATTGCTCCTAGACCCTCTGGACAGAGGACAGTGGACAGAGCTAGGAAATACATGTATACGTGTTATCCAGTATATGCACACAGCTATAACATTTCTGTGTCTAACTGCAAATAAATTTATTTACGTTTATACATTAGTATAAGTTACATAAGTATAAGTTACATTAGTATAGTATAAGTATCAGCACCACAGATTTAATTCTAGTTTTCCTTCTTTGCTTATTTGCAAGCTTCTTTCTCAAACAGTGAGAAATCTGGCTCCCATTAGTTACCATTTATTTACATATTTATTCAGACATACTATATGTGTAGCTCCTGAATAGTTAGCCCATGCCCCGAGAGAAACATATTACCAACTAGAGTGCAACAGTTGTATACAGTTCTCTTAGTCGTTAGCCTTACAGTTTCCAGTCAAACACTATTTCTTTTTTTTTTTTTTTTGAGCTGGAGTCTCACTCTGTCGCCCAGACTGGAGTGCAGTGGCCGCTCCCGGCCACCGTAGCCTGGACCTGCCGGGATCCGGCGATTCTTCTGCCTCAGCCTTCCAAGTAGCTGGAACTACAGGCACGCGCTACCACGCCCGGCTAATTTTTTGATTTATTGTAGAGATGAGGTCTCGCCAAGTTGCCCAGGCGTGTCTCGAACCCGCGGGCTCAGGCAATCCACTCACCTCAGCCTCCCAAGGCGCCGGATTACAGGCTGAGCCACCGAGTCCGGCTAAACACTATTTCTTAATAGTCACTTGGGCCAACAATATGCTCTTTTAAAGGATGAATGTGCTGAACTGGGAAGCAGGTAAATTGCGTTTGACATTAGTGTTGTTCACTGATATTTTAAGTTCTCTTTTTTTGGACACATGGGAGATTTGACCTTATTTGCCCTCAACAGGTTAAATAAGAACATGTTACTTGCTTTGTCCAGTGAAATGCAAGAGAAGGTAACACATGTTGCTTTCAGGGAGAAGGATTTGATTACTTGGTGTGAGATTCTTTAGACTTCTCTTGTCTTGGTAATTATCGAAGCATAAATTGCTATAAAAATTTGAGTTGACTCACTGCATAAAAGACAGCAGCCTGGAAAAATCATCTAGACTCAGTAAAATTTAGGTGATAATTAAACATTACTATTTTAAGCTCCTGAGATTTTGGAATTGTTTGTTACTGCAGGGTGACTATGATCTTGCCTGATACATAAATAAATATAACAATTAAGAGTAATAAAATATAAAAAAGTAAAATTCAGTATGTCTTATGAGGAAACTTACTAGTATAGATAAATGCTATGAATAATGGTTCTTAAAGTTATCTGTGTTCACATATCCATTCGGAGATCTGAAGTACACCATCAACTATCTTTCTCCCCAAATACAGAAAACCACATATACCCAGTATTTCACATTCTATTTCCCCTGGCTGCATGAACTCTCTGAAGCCTGCCTAGATCACACAGCCCATCTCAAGTAAGCAACTGATATTCATGTTCACTGACAAATGGCATGTGGCAATGTAGGCTCAGTGTTCAGGACTATTAAAGTTTATGTTGATCTATGCAGGTGGAGAGCTTCTTGGAGGAGGTGCTTTCAGGTTGAGCCATAAAACAAAAGCAAAAGAGAGTAAGATTTCAAGTAGAGGTCATCTAGGCAGGAAGTGATAGAAAAGTTCTTTAAACTCAGGGAAAATTTACTCCATTTCCCACCATGTATAATTCTATAAGTGGTAATACTAACATTACTGAATCTCTCTTCATTGTTTCAGGGAGGCAAGATGGAAACCTAACCATACCTGGATATGTTGAGCAGGGCTTTAACGACCCTGAAAGTGGTTGCAAACTCTGATGCCCTTAGGGCCTACCAGGTTAAATCAGTGAGTGCTGTGAGCCAGGTGAGAGACAATAGGGAGTGGAGCGGACTGTGGAGAGCATGTGGCCCATCTCAAATGGACAACTGCTATTCATCTTCACTCACAGATGCCATGTGGAAATGTGAGTTCAGTAGTCTATACTTCCAAATTTTCAGGGAAAAATGTAAATGTTTTTTTAAAAAATGAGATATTCTGATTTTTAAAACACAGATGAAACCAGAGCAGGTGGTAACCAGAGCTACCATGTATAATTCAGTAAGTTGTATTTCGGTTGAGGACCCTAGGATAGGTCCACCTAGAGGAAGGGATTTTTTTTCATTTCATACATAGGTGCACATAGGGCAGCAGAAGCCCTGATTAGGCCGTATTAGCCTGCAGTCCTTTAATTTGAAGCCTCTGGGTTGGGAGCAGCTTGTTTTCTCTGTTCTCAGCAGGCCTCTCTGCCAGCTCCTGTGAACAACACTCAGTTCAAGACAATCAGCCCTTTCACCTATGTGTGAAGTCCTGGCTTGTCTACGGCTGACATTCAGGCCCATGGGGGCTTTAGAAAGGGGTTGGTGGTCATTTTGAATTCTGGCTGCTGAGTACTTCTAAACAGGTGCTATTTACCTGTTTTGTGTGAATTACATCGTTACTTTATTTTCCAGGAGGCCATGCATATCTAATCACGTGATTTTTGTCAATCCAGAGGATGGAATAAAAACAAAAGCAGGATAAAATTATGCATTATGAACACTTTCTGCACTGCACACATAATACTAGTAATTTGGAGAGTAGAAAGTGCTAAGCTATCATTAGGGGCGCTAACATATTTCCCTGGTATGATTTCACATACCAGTTATTCATTCCACGAACCACTCCTTGATGTAGTTTTCTGTTTTTATTTCCTTCTCTTGGATTGCACAGCTTCCAGGGCAACAAAAATGAATAGAAAAGTGTTTGGGGTTTCCTAAACCAACAAACTTGCATTCTCCCTGAAGGACCTCTGAGGGATGTAATCAAACCAATTGTTCTGAGAGAATGTGTTGAGAGTAAACCCAAAGCACACTCTGACCCATGGAAAAGAGGAAGGAATTCTCTGGACTGAAGAGTGTGATTGTGATTGCAGATCTGCCTCATGGCCTCGTAGGGCCTCACCACGTCTACTTGAGGCAGGGGGTTTCAACTGGCTTCTAGCTGGTCATGATAGACCAAACAAAGCTCTGCTGAATAGAGACAGGGCCAATGGCTGAGAAATATTTCAGGCATTCCAAGAATGCACAAACCATAGTCTGTTGTTTCCATAGAGTTCAGAGAAGAGAATTGTGAAGGAGAAATGCTCCTATTTAAAGAAAAAAAAAAAAAAAGCTCTTTCCTAATACATTTATTGGAATCTTCTTTCTTGTCTTTATTTCTTCTTCTTTTTCTTTTTCATTATTTTCTTTTGCTGCTATTTAGTTCTGCCTTTGCCATTCCAATACTCTTCTTTTCCCTTCCCTCGTGGTTCAGTTTGAGTTTTGATGTGCCTCAAAGGGGCGAATCTCCAAAAAAGAAAATGAAAGGAAAGAAAAATAAAACAATTAGAAACCTTAATGAGCCTCTTTAGCGTCTGCTCCCTCCCCACCCCCCACTTTCTGGCTTTGTATATAACCAGGAAAAGAGAGAGAGAGAAAATTTGTGTACACCATTCATTGCTATTAGAAAGCCTGCTCTGTGGCATGTATGTGGGAGACGTTCAAAGATTTGTGTGGAGAACCAGTGTCCGGTATTTAGTGGACATTCAATAATTTAATGGTTCTCAACTTTGTGTGTTGGAAGTTCTCTAAAGATCCTGATTCATTAAGTCCTGGATAGGCCTCTGTATGTTTTTAAATGTTCAAAGACAATTCTGATGTATATCCAATGAAGAAAATGTATGTTTGTTAGATGGAAAGATAACTGGGTGTCGGAAGGAGTAAAAGTGCAACTAGACTAAGAAACAATTGTTTTAGAGTTAAAATGATAATTCTTTATATCACAATGTCAACCTGAATTGAGAGAATTTCTCTCCCACTTGCATGTTTTCAAGTTCGGTTGTGCTAGAGTTCAAGGTGTTCTACTAGGTTTGGTGAATGATTAGTAGGGTGGATTGCAGGTGGGTGGATGCTATACCACCTTATTTATTCACTTAGTAAATATGTGTTGTAATTCCCTTGAGCATCTATAGAAAACACCCCCACGCACTGTGATGGTTAATTTTATGTGTCAACTTAACTGGGTTGAGGGATGTTCATGTAGCTGGTAAAACATTATTTTGGGATGTGTCTGTTAGGGTGTATTAGGAAGTAATTAGCTTTTGAGTAAGTAGACTCAGTGAAGATCCTCCCTCACCAGTGTGATTGGCATCATCCAATCTGTGGAGGGTATAGATAGAGCAAAAAGGCAGAAGAAGGGTGACTTCTCTCTGAATTTTTGAGCTGGGATGTTTATCTTCTCCTACCCTTGGACATTGGAACTCCTGGTTCTCAGGTCTTTGGACTCTGGTACTTACACTAATGGCCCTTCCTACCCCTCATTTTTCCTGTACCTGGTTCCCAGATTTTTGGCTACAACATTACTCATAAGAAAATCAATATGTGTATGTTAATAGCAGATAAAGTAGACTTCAAAACAGGAAATACTGCCAGACATAAGAGAAACATTTTACAATAACAGAGCCAATATATCAAGAAGACATAACAATCCTAAATATATATGCATCTAATCATAGTGCTTCAAACTTCTTGCAATAAAAATGGACAGAATTAAGGGTAAAAATAGTTCAATTCACAATCAGAGTTGGAGATCTCAACATTCCTTTTTTAGTAACTGATAGAAAAGTAGACCAAAAATAATCAGAAAGGCATGGATGATTTAAACAACACTATCAGCCAATATGACCTAATAGACATTTATAAACATCTTATAGTATCTCCTGGGCCATGAAACAAACTTTTTTTTTTTTAATGGATGCTTTTAAATTTAAATTGCATTTAAATCACAATGCAGTAAATCACTTCTTCAATGATGGAATTTATGTTGTCTCTAATTTTTTACTTTTTTTTTAGCTTCACGCTTGGTCTTGAAGATTCAACTTTCAATGTTAGTACATACAGATTTATCTCATTCCTTTTAACAGCTCTCAGTATTTCATATATGGTAGATATAACTATTCCCTACTGATAGGAAATTAGTTTGCTTCCATTAAATTTTTTTTAATTTTAGATTTTTGGGGTACACAGGCATGTTTGCTATATGAACATATTGTGTACTGGTGGAAATTGAGTCTCATTGTGCCCTGTAGGTAGTTTTTGAACCCTAGCCCCTCCCTCCCCGCTTTTGGTGTCCTCGGTATCTATTTCTATCTTTGTGTTTAGCTCCCACATATGAGTAAGGACATGTGGTGTTTGGTTTTCTGTTTCTGAGTCAGTTTGCTTAGGATGATGATCTCCAGTTTCATCCATGTAGCTGCAAAGTACACGATTTCATTCTGTTTTTATGACTGCATATACATATACATATATATATATATATATATATATATATATATATATATACCACTTTTGTTGATGGGCATTTAGGTTGATTCTACATCTTTGCAACTGTGAATTGTGCCACGATGGACATGCAAGTGCAGGTGTCTTTTAATACCACTGTATCTTAGGGTAGATACCTAGTAATGGGATTGCTAGATCAAATGGTAGATCTACTTTATTTCTTTGAATAATCTCCATACTGCTTTCCATAGAGGTTGTACTAATTTATACTCCCCCGACAGTGTATAAGTGCTTCCTTTCTCCACATCTGTGTCAGCATCTATTATTCTTTGATTTTTTAATAGTGGTCATTCTGGCTGGTGTAAGTTGGTATCTCATTGTGTTTTTAGCTTGCATTTCTCTGATTATGAGTGATGTTGAACATTTTTTCATATGTTTGTTGGCCATTTTTATATCTTCTTTTGATGGATGTCAGTTCATGTGGCTTACCCACTTTTTTTTTTTTTTTTTTTTTTTGATTTGGAGTCTCACTCTGTCACCAGGACTGGAGTACAGTGGCTGCTTCCAGCCACTGCAGCCTCAACCCACTGGGCTCCGGTGATCCTTCTGCCTCAGCCTTCCAAGTAGCTGGAACTACAGGCGTGTGCTACCATGCCCGGCTAGTTTTTGATTTATTGTAGAGATGAGGTCTCGCCAAGTTGCCCAGGCGGGTCTCGAACCCGCAGAATCAGGCAATCCACTCACCTCAGCCTCCCAAAATGAGGGATTACAGGCTGAGCCACCGAGCCCAGCTGCTTACCCACTTTTTAATGGGGTTATTTGCTTTTTTTTTGCTGATTTGTTTGATTTCTTTGTAGATTTTAGACATTAGTCCTTTATCCAATGTGTAGGTTGAGAATATCTTTTCCCATTCTTTAGTTGCCTATTTGCTTTCTTAATTATTTCTTTTGCTGTGCAAAGAAATCAGACTATCTCTATAGGCTAGCAAGTACAAGTTTTTTAAAATTTTAATTAAGTCCCACTTATTTATTTTTATTTTAGTTGCATTTGCTTTTGGGGTTTTAGTCACAGATTCTTTGCCTAGGCCAAAGTCCATAAGAGTTTTTCCTAGGTTTTCTTCTAGCACTTTTGTGGTTTCAAGTTTGACTTTTAAGTCTCCGTTTATTTTTATTTTTTTTAATTTTTTTTAAGTCCTCAATCCATCTTGAGTAAATAATTTATATGAGGAGAGCTAGAGATGAAGTTTCATTTTTGTGCATATAACTATCCAATTTTCTAAGCACCATTTGTTGAATAAGAAGTCCTTGCCCTAGTGTATGTTTTTGTCTGCTTTGTCAAAGATCAGTTGGTTGTAGGGATTTGGGTATTTATTCTGTTCCATTTGTCTGTGTCTGCTCTTATACCAGTACCATGCTGTTTTTGGTTACTACAGTCTCGTAGTATAATTTGAAGTTAGGTAATGTGATATCTCCAGCTTTGTTCTTTTTGATTAGGATTGCTTTGGCTATTCTGGCTCTTTTTTGGTTCCATATGAATTTAGGGATTGTTTTTTCTAATTCTGTGACAAATGATGTTGGTAGTTTGATAGGGATTGCATTGAATCTGTAGATTACTTTGGGTAATATGGTCATTTTAATAATGTTGATTCTTCCAATTTATGAACATGGGATGTTTCTCCATTTGTTTGTGTCCTCTGCAATTTCTTTCATCAGAGGTTTGTAGTTTTCCTTGTAGAGATATTTCACCTCCCTGGTTAAATATATTCCAAGGTATTTTAGCCTTTTGACTGCTATTATAAATGGAATTGAGTTCTTGATTTGATTCTCAGTGTGGTTACTATTTGTGTATAGCAGTGCTACTGATTTGTGTGTGTTGATTTTGTATCCTGAGACTACCAAATTCGTTTACCAAGTCCAGAAGTCTTTTGGAGGAGTATTTAGGGTTCTCTAGGTATAAGATCATATTGTTATCCTATAAAGATAATTTGATTTCTTTTTTCCAATTTGGATACTCTTCATTTCTTTTTCTTGCCTGATTTATCTGGCTAGGACCTCCAGTACTATGTTGAATAGTAGTGATGAAAGTCAGCATTTTTGCCTTGTTCCAGTTCTAAGTGCAAATGTGTTCACCTTTTCTCCATTCAGGATGACATTGACTGTGGGTTTGTCATCTATAGCTTTTATTATTTTGAGGACTGTTTCCTCTATGCCTAATTTGCTGACAGTGTTTATCATGAAGGATGCTGGATTTTATCAAATGCTTTTTCTGTGTCTATTGAAATGATCATATAATTTTTGTTTTTAATTCTGTTTATGTAGTGGATCACAGTTATTGACTTGCATGCATTGAGCCACCAGTGCATCCCTGGGATAAAACCCATTTGGTTGTGGTGTATTTTTTTTATATGTGCTGTTGAATTTGGTTTGCTAATATTTTGTCGAAGATTTTTTCATCTCTGTTCATATGAAATATTGGTCTGTAGTTTTCTTTCTGTATTGTGTCTTTTCCTGGCTTTGGTACCAGAGTGATACTGGCCTCATGGAGTGAGTTAGGGAGGATTCCTTCTCCTAAGTATTATGGAATAGCTTCAGTAAAATTTGTAACAGTTCTTTGGTCTAAGGTCTAGTAAAATTCAGCTGTGAGTCCATTAGGTCCTGGACTTTTGTTGTTGTTGAGAGACTTCTAATTACCGTTTCAATCATGCTATTTGTTATTGGTCTGTTTAAGGTTTCTATTTAGTCCTGATTCAAGGTTGGCAGGTTGTATGTTTCCAAGAATTTATCCATTTCCTCTAGATTATCTAGTTTGTTTGCATAGAGGTGTTCATAATAATCTTGGATGATCTTTTGATTTTCCATCATATCAGTTGTAATGTCTCCTTTTTTATTTCTGATTGAACTAATTTGAGTTTTCTCTCTCTGTTTCTTAATTAATCTAGCTGGTGGTCTATCAATTTTGTTTATCTTTTCAAAGAACCAACTTTTTGCTTCATTGATCCTTTGTATTTTTTTAAATTTCAATTTAATTTAGTTTTCCTCCAATCTTCATTATTTATTTTCTTCTGCTAGCTTTGAGTTTGTTTTTTTTTTCATGTTTTTCTAGCTCTTTGAGGTATGATGTTAGGTTGCCAATATGTGATCTTTCATTCTTATTAATGTAGGCTCTAAGCACTATACATTTTTCTCTGAGCACAGCTTTGGTTATATCCCAGAGGTTTTGATAATTTGTTTCATTGTTGTCATTCATTTTAAGGAATTTTTAAAATTTCCATTTTGATTTCATTGTTGACACAAGGATTATTCAGGAGTAAATTGTTTAACTTCCATATTTTTGGTTGGCTTTACGTGTTCTTCTTGGAGTTAATTTCTAGTTTTATTACCCTGTGGTCTGAGAAGGTATTTGATGTGATTTCAATTTTTAAAATTTATTAAGACTTGGTTTGTGGCCTATCATATAATCTATCTTGGAGACTTTTCTATGTCCTCATGAGAAAAATGTATATTCTGTAGTTTTGGGATGCAATTTTTTATAGATGTCTGTTAGTTCCAGCTCCTCTAGAGTCCTGTTTAACTCCAGTATTTCTTTGTTGACCTTCTGTCTTGATGATCTGTCTATTGCTGTCAGTGGAGTGCTGAATTCTCCCACCATTATTGTATTTCTAGCTATCTCTTTTGTTTGTTTGTTTTAGGTCTAGCTGAATTTGTTTATAAAGCTGGGGACTCTGGTGTTAGGCACATACATACTTAAAATTGTTATGTCTTCTCACTGAATTGTTCCCTTTATCATTACATGATAGTGTTCTTTTTTTTTTTAACAGTTATTAATTTAAAGTCATTTTATCTGATATGAGAATGGCTACTCCTGCTCATTTTCAGTTTCCATTTATGTGGAATATTTTTCCCCACCCCTTCACCTGGAGTCTATAGGAGTCTTTGTGAGTTAAGTGGGTCTCTTGAAGGCAGCAGATATTTGGCTTAAAAAAAAAAAATCCATTCTGCCAGTCTATATCTTTTTAGCATGGCATTGAGACCATTTATATTTAGAGTTAATAATGATATGTAAAGTACTATTCTATTCATCATACTGGTTGTTATCTGTTTGCTTTATTTATGTACTTATTTTCTCTATTGTGTTGGTGTTTTATAAGACCTGTGAACTTTATGATTTTTGGCATTTTGCTACTGATTGTATTTTGATCTTTTATTTCAGTATGTTGAACTCCTTTGAGCATTGTCTATAGAACCAATCTAGTGGTGACAAATTCTCTCAGCACTTGCTTGCCTGCAAAGGACTTCATTTCTCCTTCATTTATGAAACTTAGTTTTGTTAAATACAAAATCCTTGGTTGACAGTTTTTCTGTTTGAGGAGATTGAAGTTGGGGCTCCAATTGCTTCTGGCTTGTAGGGGTTCTTCTGAGAAGTCTGCTGTTAGTCTTAGGTTTACCTTTGTAAGGTATTTTATGCTTTTGTCTCATTTCTCTTAGAATTCTTTCCTTCACATTATCTTTGAATACTTGGATGATTATATGCCTTGGAGATGACTGTTTTGCAATGTTGGTAGTTTGATAGGGATTGCACTGAATCTGTAAATTACTTTGGGTAATAAGGTCATTTTAATAATGTTGATTCTTCCAATTTATGAACATGGGATGTTTCTCCATTCGTTTGTGCCCTCTGCAATTTCTTTCATCAGAGTTTCATCTTCTGGGGGTTCTTTAGGCTTCTTGTATCTGGATATTTAGATCTCTGGGAAGGCCAGGAAAGTTTTCCTCTACTTTCTTCAAATAGGTTTTCCAAACCTGCTATTTTCTCTTATTCTTCAGGATTCTTAGGTTTGGATATTTTACATAATTGCATATTTTTTGAAGACTTTGTTCTGTTCTCTTGACTCTTTTTTCTTTATTATCGTCTGTTTGGGATTAATTCAAAAGCTTTGATTTCAAGTTCTGAGATCTTCTGCTTGTTCTAGTTTACTGTTAAAGCTTTCCACAGCATTTTGTACTTCCCTAAATGCTTCTTTCATTTCCAGAATTTCATTTTTTGTTTGTTTTTGATATCTGTCTCTTTGGAGAATTTTTCATTTATGTCTTGAATAGTTTTTTTTCTTAATTTCATTATGTTGGTTTTCAATTTTCTCCTGAAGTTCGTTGATCAATTTTATAATCAACCTATTAAAGTCTGTATCTGAAATTTCAAAAATTTCACTTTGGTTAGGGTTTATTGCTGAAGAGTTGGTGTGATCTCTGGGGATATTGGAGATTTCTGTTTTTAAAATATTATCAGAATTATTTTTCCAGTTTCTTCTCATTTGGGGGCAGATAATTTTTTCTTATTTGAGGTTGGCATGGGGTTGATGTAGGCACTGTAGGTTCCTTTGGTTATATATATCCTTGGTGTGGTGAGTTTCTCAATTGCTATCTATGGCAGTCCTGTGCTGTGTACCTGCATTGGCTCACAGTGTCCCGAGTGGCCAGAGTAGCTTGGAAAATGTTGTTAGCTGGGGTTTGGGATCAGGCCTTTCTCAAAGCTGAGACATTATATCTGATTTGGTGGGCTGTGCTCTGACCTCTGGCCAAAAGATAGTGCTTATGGAAAAAAACCAACTGCAATTATGGCTGTAGGGTTTCTTTTTGGTGAGTGTTACTGCAAGGAAATACCCAGTCAGCCTAGGCAGGGGATGGGGCTCTGAAGATTTCCCAAGTTCTCTGTCTGTTTCAAGCCTTCAGGGGGAGGACAGGGGAAAGGAGCTGATGTACCCTACAAGTGTGCACTCTTAGCTACTCCACTGGGGACTAGGGAAGTCCCAGGTCACTGAGATAACACTTGCACAGAGCAGGCACAGAAGAGTTCACAAAGGGAGTGAGAGTCCGCTATGGCAACATGTCCCACCCAGCTCTCACCTTGGCCTCAGGCAATCTGCTATCTGAATGTCAAGATCAGCCAGTCTCACAGCCTCAGGTGTTCTCAGGCAACCCACCCAACCAGGGACTGTCTGTAGCCACTGAGTTTGCCCTTGGGGTTCATTCCTTCCCAAGCTAGTTGGAAAGCAGCTGCTCCATCCTGCATAAGTTGAGTTCCTGGGAAATGGTGGCTGTCACTGCTCAAGATTTTTTCCTGCACCACTCCATGGCAGAGCATGGATGTGGGAAAGTCAGTTTCTTGTAAAGGACGGGGGTCCCACAGGCTCAGGAACACCTACAGGTTCACAGCAGGAGCATAGAACTCCTGAATACCCCTCATTCATCTTCCCCACTGCATCTGAAGGCTATGGTGGACTATGGTGGTGCAGGCAGGAGTCCATCAGTTCCTGCCCAGGTTGGTGGATTTTTTTTCTTTTTCTTTGCTCTAAGTAGTTATTGTCACTCCTTTGGAGACTAGTGGGATATATTTCTGGATCTATTCCTCTCTGGGTGCTGAGGATACTCTATCTTGGTTTACTCTGTAGAAGAAACTCACTCTAGTTGCTTCATGTTGGCTATCTTAATCTCATCTCTGACATTAATAAAATTCTTCTAATCAACAGACATAGTTTACAGATTTTTATCAAGGACACAAAAGATGATCCAAGATAGACCAAATTCTGAGCCATGAAACAAGTGCCTCAAAATTTTAAGCATTGAAATCATAAAAGCTGGACATGGTGGCTTACACCTATAATCCCAGCACTTTGGGAGACTGAGGTGAGAGGATTGCTTGAGTCCATGAGTTCAAGACCAGCCTGGGCAACTTGGTGAGACCTCATGCCTACAATAAATCCAAAAATTAGCTGGGTGTGGTAGTGCATGCCTGTAGTTCCAGCTACTTGGAAGACTGAGGCAGAAAGATCACCTGAACCCAACAGGTCAAGGCTGTGGTGACCAGGAGCATGCCTGGGTGACAGAGTGAGACTCTGACTCAGAAAAAAAAAGAAATTATACAAAATATATAATCTGATTATGATATAATTAAATCAGTAATGAGTAATGAAAATATATCTACAATTCCCCCAAATACTTGGAAATTAAGCAACACACTATTATATAAGCCATGATTCAAAGAAGAATTTATAAAAATTAGAAAATATTTTAAATTAAATTATAATGAAGATACAAATACCAAAATTCTTAGGGTGCAGCTAAAGTTGTGCTGAGAGAAAATTGTATCTTTAAGTGCTTATATTAGAAAAAAAAGTAACACCTAAAATAAATTATGTAAGTGCTTACCTTAAGAAATTAGGGACAATAGAGCAAATGAGGCCAAAGTAACCAAAAAACACTTTTTAAAAGTTAAAAACAATAGATAACGATCAAGCCCCAAATTTGATTATTTATTGTTAACAAATATAAACAATATTGATAAATTTCAAACAATACTGATCAAGAAACAAGAGATAAAATACAAAAGCTAGCATTAATAATGAAATAAGCTATCATCACAGATCCTTTATGCCACCACATTTTATAACATAAATAAAATGAACAAATTTCTTTCAAAAATATAACTTATCAAAACTGATTGAAAAAAGAAATAAATTACCTGGATAGCTTTAAATATTCATTTAAAATTAAAGTCATAATTAAATGCCTTTTAACAAAGAAAATTGTCTGCAACAACTTTGCTGATAAATTGTATTACATATTGAAGGAAGAAATAATTCTAATCTCATAGAAACTCATTTAAAAAATAGAGAAGGAAGGACTTTTAAACTTATTTTTTAAAGCCAGCATTCTAAAATCTGGCAAGGACATTACAAGAAAAGAAAACTGCAAGTCTTCATCTCATTAAATAGACTAAAATCCTTAATGTAACATTAGCAATGAGTATAGCAACATATGAAACACATAGTACATCACAACCGAGTGAGTTTAATTCCAGGAATGCAAGACTGTTTTAACATCCAAAACCCAAGGTAATTCACCATATTTATAGAGTAAAAGAGAAAAATCATATGATGATCTTAAGAGGTGCAGAAAAAGCATTTGACAAAATCTAACACACATTTATGATTATGAAAAAGAAAGAAGAACCTCTGAGAAAATTAGGAGTAAAAAATAATTTCCTCAATCTAATATTGTATAGGGATCACTGAAAAAGATGTCATCATTTTCAATGGTGAAATATTGAAAACATTGATGCTAAGATTGATAACAGATATATATCTCTACTCTAAATTATTTCTCTTTAATATTGCACCAGAATTTAATGCAATAAAAACAGCCATGAACTCTTGGCCTTAAGCTATTCTCCTATCTCAGTCTCCTGAGAAGCTGGGAATGCAGGTATACATATAGTCAATGGAATTCTGAAGTAAACAATTCAATGGGAAAAGGAGAATCTTTTCTGCAAATGATGCTGGATACTGCATATTTGTATGGGGGGAAACTGAACTTCAACTAATACCTTACAATATACACAAGACTGGACATAGATTACAGACCAAAATGTACAAGCCAAAACTATAAAGCCCTTAGATGAAAAAATAGCTGAATATCTTTGTGATTAATCATAAAGATTTTTTAAAAAGATGGAATGCAAAAACCATAAAAGAAAGAATAATTGTGATTCAATCAAAATTAAAAATTTCTACTCATCAATAGTCACCATTACAGAAATGAAAAGCTATACCACAGAATAAGAAAAATACAATATTTCCCACACCATACTCTCTCTATATATCCACAGAAGCTTATATGAAGTACACAAAAAGAATATGTACAATAAATAACAAAAAAAGAAATAATCCAAAATAAAATAGGCAAGAGAATTAGACAGTTCACAAAAGAGGATCTATTAATGACCAGTAAGTACATGAATCGGTGTTCAACATTGTAAATTTGCTGGAAAATGCAAATTAGAACCATAGTAAGAAATTACTATATACTCACTAAAATCTACGCAATTAAAAAATATAGGATGCAGAGCAACTGATTGATTAGGTATTTCTGATGGTGGTATAAAATTATACAATCACTTCAGGAAACTGGCAGTTGCTTGTGTTTAAACACACATCAACCCCTATAATCCAGCAATTCAACTTCTACCTATTTACCTGAAAGAAATTGAAGCATGTTTCTACAAAATGACTTGTGAAAGAATTCTCATTGTTGCTTTATTCATAATAGTTAAAACTACAAAGCAACCTAAATGTCCATCAACAAGGAAAAAGATAAACCAATTGGTAAATGTATGCAATGAAATAGTGTACAACAAAGAAGGAACAAATTACTCATTTACAAAACAACATGAACAAATCTCAAAACATTATGATGAGTGAATCAATCAAGACGCAAAATATGTCATACAGTATAATTTCATTTATATGAAGCTAAAGGCAAGGCAGAACTAATTTATGAGGATAGAAACCAGAATAGTGATTGCCTCCAGTGGGAAGAGGGGTAAAACAGGACAAGGACATGGGATTTTTTAGGGTGATGGTAACGCTCTATGTCTTGACTGAGGTCTTGCTTACATGATTATACACATTTGCCAATATTCATGGAAATGTACATTTAGAATCTGTGCACTTACAGTATGTAATTGCATCTAAGAAAGTAACTTATGGATAGCCATTGTGTGTTAGACACTGTGCTAAGCCCTGAGGATAGGAGGGTTAGCAAACACAGCTGTAGTCATTGCCCTCCTGGAGCTTAGAGACAAGAGGAGGGAAAACACATCAGTGAAAAACTCATTCACTTGAAAATTTAAAAATATAGTTGAGTAAGAAGTTTAAGCAGGAAGATGAGTATAGCAGGTAATCATTGTGCCACATGATTTATGTACCTTTATACTATAGCTCTCCCCCATCTAGGCAGGTAGGAAGCTCCATCTCCATCTACACTGGGGCTGCTTTCTGCTTCTTGGTCACTCTAGACTCAGGGCGCTCTGTTGGTACGTAGACAGTGCAATGAAGACCTCCAGGTTCCAAGTTCTCATGATAGTTATTGACCTTGGTCTCATTGTCTGATGCAACAGTGTCCTTGAAGACCAGAGATGCGATTTCAGTTTCATAAGGAATTCTCTAGAAATGTTGTGCAGCCATTCTTTAGATTTTGCCATTTCTTCAGGGTACTGTCTAGGAGCAAACAGGAGGTCTCCATTGCTTATAGGATTTCTTACTCACTCTTGTTCTCCTCCTTCATTCTCCTCACTGAATACCTAGCAAAATCTCTTCAGAGGGCTTAAATTGACAAGATGTTTTTGCTTTCTGCCCTTCAGAACTTGGTAAGACAGAAAAGAACAAAAAGTCCAAGGTATGGTCCTGAAATGTGAAAAATAAACATATAGGTAGATTTCTAAAAATTATTTTTTAAAGATGCAGGGTACAATTCAGGGTTAGGTATACAAATGTTTATTATGCAGGTATCCTTGTGGATGAGGTATGCCTCTCCCACCCCTGGCAGTTTCCCTCAATTGACAATCCCACTCTCCCCTCTTCTAGCAGTTTCCCACTACTGCCAATCCCTTTCTTATAGTATTATGATAATTGTTCAAGGTCCGCTTATGAATGAGAGCTTATGGCCCTCCATTCTTTGTTTCTGTGATAGATCACTGAGTATGATTGACTCTAAATCTATCCAAGTTGCTGCAAAGTTTGTCCTTCTTTATGGCTGCAGAATATTCCATTGTGTATATGTACCACATGTTAAAAAGTGTTTCAATAAATTAACCTGCCCAAGATTATATACTAGAGCAAAATAGTTTGGTGAAGGAGGTCGGGGAAGAGTTGTTCTGAGAAACTAAGGATTGAATTAGATTTTTGGAAGTAGAGGTGGAATTAAGGAGGTAAGGCAGTGGGGTGAGGAAGGAATGCTTCAGGAAGTATGTGCAAAGGCTCTGTGGTAAAAGGGAGCACGAATCTGCAAGGCCAGTGGAGCTATAGTACAGTGAGCAATGGTGAGACCAGAGAGGCAGGTGGTGGCCAGACTTAGAGAGGTCAAGATATCCATTCTCATCTCAACAGATTGGAAGTCATTGAAGGATTCCAATCTCCTTTTTCCCCCCTCCTCTTTTAAAATATGTTTAGCTCAGGTATTTATTAAAGGCTTGGCCAGTTCTCAATTTTACCTACTGTTGGGACTGATTCTAAATGGAGTCAAGAAGCCCAGACACCAGATCCCTGTTGGCCTTATCAATTCAGGAGGCTCACCGTCATCAGAGATAGATGTGCCCACACAAATGGTTAAGGCACTCCAGTCCATTCTTACTACTGCATATTTTAGCAACTGGGGATATATGATCATTTTCCTGTTTGATTCAAAGTAGTTAGGTGAAATGGCTGGAGAAATAAAAGTAATTTAGGTTATAAATGAGAATGCTAACCATATGATAGGTTGCTATAAAGGAAGACCAACATTAATGTGCTGTAATATGCAATTTGAACTTACAGAGGAGTGAATTATGCACTGCAATAATAAGGAAGCAAAAAAGTTATATGAGTACTTACTGTAGGAATAGCTATTTCCACAATGAGGTTTTTACAATCTGCGTGCATGTCTGTGCATAATTTCCATATGCTTCTCAGGTATCATATGTTATATCTAAAGACAGAAAGGGTTAGTGTCCAAAGGAGGAAAAATCTGCTATTAAACTCATTAATTTCAGAGCTCTGATTGTAGAACAATTGTGAAAGACAGTCATTTCTTGGCTTGAATGTGGTCTTGTACTGTAATTCTAAGTGTGAACTTGTGAAAATATTGAGTGCATCTGCTCAGGGAAGCAAGATGTTGAGTAAAACTTTATTTGTTTAACCTTATCTTGTCAGAAATAAGGAGGGGGAATCAATGAAGAAAGAAAGTGTCTTTCTTAAAATAGGAGCTGGATGTGGGAATAAAATGGGGGTGATGTAATTAAAATATGCAATAGAGTCTGTTTTACTTTCTGTTTTCTAGCACCTTCAAGTATTTTAGAAGCACATATTTACATATCAGTCATAAATCAGTTATTTATTCCAAAAGTAATTTTATTAGGCACTAGTTTGAACTTGTTATCATATTTTGAATGACTGTATGCTCCTGAAAGGAACACAGTCAGTTGCATTTCTTTAAAGGTATTCTAGAAGTTTTCCCTAACTCAGAATGAATGCCCCACTTTCCCAAGCAGTAGCAGTTCTACCTACTGAAACTTTGGTTGAAGTGGGATTATTCTTACCTTGCATCATTAGTTGGGGCACACTCATGACCACAGGGAGTCAGAAGGGCTAGCCCCTGGACCTGTAGGAAGAACATGGTGCCAAAGGGATGAGTGCTGTGTTCTAATCCTACCAGTAAGCCTGGCAGGAGCGTTACCGTGCTGCGCTGCACCACTGGAGATCTTCAATGTCTAGCTTCTGCTGTTGTTACTCTGAAATTTTATTTGTTTTTGATTAACTCCATTTCTTCATCAATGAATTGACTGCCCAGACTTCCCACATTTGGACTTTGCCCAGTCAAACTTTGCAGAGGACAGGGGAGGAGTCAAAAGGAAGCTCCTTTATAGGTCCACTCCTTAGTGTACTATGTGAGTGGTGTCTTGTCTCTGCTTCCTTCCAGATTGAAGGCTAACTAAGCTTTGCACTTGTCTCTTCATGCTCATGAATCTTCCATGTCCCCTCACTGGCTCCTTTGTCCTATGCATCTCTGCTCACAATTTCTCCCTGAACCTGAAGTCTTGCCCTGCATAAATCACAAATTCGCCTTCTGACTGCTGTCATCTTCCTCATTTTGTACACTTGCATCTTTTCTGGTGCATCAGAACAGGAAGGGAAAATACACATCAAGTTAGGACCTGGAGTAGTTTCAGAGATCCCAGCTCTCCTTCTCAACTTTCCCTACTAAGCAAGTGCCCAGCTGCCCTTTATTAGCTGCATTCGCAGCCCCCTGTAAGTTCTTTTTTTAAATTGAATTTTATTTAGTGTTGTCGGAGAATTTACCATTCCTAACAATATACTAACTTTTAAAAACTATAAGTCACATATGTTCATTATAGAAAAAAAATGTTTATTTTCAAGAGTAGAAAATAAAACTTCTTTTTTATCCTCCCAGGGGTTTTGTGCACATAAACACAACATGAATATTATGGTATAGGGTTAAAAGTGTGGGTCCTGCATATGTTCTCATTCATAAGCGGACCTTGAACAACTATAATACTATGAGAAAGGGATTGGCAGTCCGGGGAAACTGTCAGGGGAGGGGGAGTGGGATTGGTAGTTGAGGGAAACTGCTAGGGGAGGGAGGGGCATACCTCATTAATAAGGGTACCTGCATAATCAACGTTTGTATACCTAACCCCGAATTGTACCCCACATCTTTATACTAAAAAAAAGTGTGGGTTCTGGACCAGACTGTGTGGATTTGAAAGCCCAGCTCTGTCACTTACTAGCTGTGTGACTTCAGACACATTAGTAACATTTCTGTGTACCGGTAGTTTCACCTTTACAATGAGCTACAATACTAGCATCTTAGGGACTGTAGAAATAAATAAGTTCATATTCATAAAGTATTTAGAGCTATACCTGGAATGAAGAAAGCCCTGGATAAACGTTCTATCATTTACAGAGATATAGAATCATGCTACATATGCAATTTTACAACTTGCTTTTTCAATAAAAATATATTTTCATGCCATTCATTTTATGTCAATACATGATTAATCTGCTAACCCTATTATGTTTTAAGCATATTGTTTTAAATGATTGTTTAATGCTCCACTGTGTAGCTGAACTTGAATTTATTTTATGTTCATTCAATGAATTGCTTCCAATTTTGTGATATAAACAATGCATGCAACAATGAACATCTTCATCCATGCCCACATCTTTCTACCTATCCATGGTTTCTAGAAACCAGATTTATAGATCAACAAATATACATATTTTTAAGACTCTTAAATTGCTAAATTGACTTCCAAATTATATTCCCACTGGCAGAGTAAGACTTGATTGCTGAGTACAGTTTGCATTCATTCCTTCAAAGACGCACAGAAACTTCACATTAATTGTATTCCATTGTATCTGATGGAAGTAACTCTTCTGTATACATGGGTTTCTAGTACATATCATGCCAAATACTGATTTTCAGATTGTCACAGCAAGGTATGGTCATGAGGTTTCAAGAAAGAGGTTCCTAAATTAGCTAAAAGCCTTAAGAATGTTTTTACCTTAAGAATATAGTTAAATGCTACAGGATGCTCATAACAAGGAGGTTTTCAAATTTGGCTACACATTAGAATCTCCTGGGGGAGTGTTTAAAAAATGCCAGCTTGGGTCCTGGCTCAGTGGGTCTGTGGTAGGGTCCAGGCATTAACGTGATTTTTAAAAGCTCACTGGATGGCTCAAATGTGCTGTCAGCATTGAAGACATTAATGAATTAAATTCCTTTAATTACGGGTAAGATTACCTGAATTCATCAATCTGTTTCCTTACTCTTACTGAAATTGTCTTTAGTTCTTCTCCTCTTTCTTTATGAATACAAAAAGAATTATTTTTTAAAAATTGTCAGTCTAGAAGCTTAGATATTAATAAAATATATTCTTAGCATTCATTTTTCTATTTCGGTTGTGCTGTAGATAGCATCCTAACATTAATCTTGCTGCTAAAGCTATCAATCATCTCTCTTTGATCAGACCTTTCCCTCAAGACACTAAATATCTCTCTTTTCAGGTGATTTCACCAACTGTTGTGTTTTATAAGTTGAGTGTGATGTAAAGACTGTTGGTTCTATTTTGTTGCTTTTGTAAGACAACCTCAGCACTGGTCAAATTTGTCAGAAATGTGAATTCTTAATGGGCTCACTGAACCAGAGACTTGACTCTTCTGGAATTTCACAAGCCATGAGAAACCTCTTAAGTAATGACTCTCCATGTAAAACTAGGGAAGGCATTTGATAAAAATGCTTTGTAATGGCATGTTACTAAGTTTTATTCATTTATTCAGAAAAAAATACAAAAAAACTGATCTTCCTATAAAATATTTTATCATACTCTACAATTAGAGAAACAAATTAAATTGACAATGAGTTTTACCTAACGAGTTAATGAGGGTGTGAGGCAATAGATACGCTCACACCTTCTGGTGAAAATGTAAACTGTTAAAATCATTTTGAAGAGTAATCTGGTAGTATTTACTAAAATTAAAAATAAATATCTCCCTTGACCCAGAAATTTCATATGTAAGAATTTACATTATTCCTATTCTTATAAACATATACTAAGGCATAGGCAAGCAGTTGTTCATTTGAGCATCGAGTGTTATAGCAAAACATTAGTAACAACCTATGTGTTCCTCAATGGAGGACTGACTAGATAAAGCCCATCCAACAAGCTGTGAAAAACAATGGTTAGAGTGATATGTGTGATGTACAATGCTCCCATAATGCATACTCGAGCAAAATAACCAAACTATAGGATTGTTGCTATGATTGCATTTGTGTAAATTTAAAAATAAACACACAAAACCATATTTTATCTGGAAGCATAAGTGATAAACTGTTAATGATAGTGAATTCCAAAATGCAAAGGGATGGGAAAGAGGAGAGCCTTGTACTTTTAATTTTTATATCTTATTCACTTTATGGATTTTTAAACCACATTTGTGTATTATTTCTCTAAAAAATAAGTAAAAATTTTTGATAGTGTCGGGGTCCACTGAGTCACTTTTCTAAAAAAAAGAGTAAAACAGTCGCAGAAAATGCTTTATAAATATTTTTGAGGGGTTGATGAATAAGAAACCACATTTGATGTTAAGTGGTCTGGCATAGTGCCCCCCTTGAATTAATTGTTCTTCAAAGCATGTTTTTTTTTTTTGAGTTGGAGTCTCACTCTGTCACCCAGACTGGAGTGCAGTGGCCACTTCCAATCACCTCAGCCTCGACCTGCTGGACTCCGGCCATCCTTCTGCCTCAGCCTTCCAAGTAACTGGAACTACAGGCACGCGCTACCACGCCCAGCTAAAGAGGCGTGGCAAAAGCATGTTTTAAAAGTGATTCTCTGGTATGTGCACAAGACTGGACTGTATTATTTTTCATAGCTTAAAAAATGTCTAAAATGTTTCCTTAAAAATGCTACCCTCCTATTGTGTTAAGTCATTTAGTGATTTGAGAAATGGCAGTTACCATTGGTGGACAGATTTTTCTCTTTTATCCCTTGTCCTCCTGCCCCAATATATTCTAAGTTTTAAGAAAGCATCAAATAGGATGGTTTAGCATTAGTGTCATTCTCATAGTTTTTTTTTTTCCTGAAATGATCTTAATTTTCAGCAATGGGAGAATGATTAAATAAAATACAGCATAGTCATTTGATGGAGACATTCTCATAGTTTTAATTGGAATCTGTGTCACCAATATATAGACACCTAGAAAAAAATACATTTTTTATTGCAAGTCCCATTGGCTCTTGAAACACAGTGTGTCAAATAAATATGCAACCAGGCTGCTCATCTCTAATGCCAAGCTTGCTCTCCTCGCCCTTTCTTTTTTCCCTGGCTCTATTCCTTCCTACAACGTGACCTCCACATCAGTGGTCTCTAGACCCATGTTTCATTTCTACCATTTACTACCACCACCCTGGCCTTGTAGAGTAATCTGGTAGTATTTACTCTATGCCTGGATTAGAGAACGGGAATTTTTGCTGTCTCCTATTAATTTATCCTGCAAAACCTACCAGAATCATTTCCTTAAAATGCTGTTTTATCCTAGTTCCTACGGTCCTGTATCAATAGAGGCTGCATGTGAGGCTAAGCCCACATTCCGAAGTCTGTTTTCAAACTCATTAAAGTCCAAAGAAATATATATATTTTTATTTAACCCAGCACGTCTACCCCTGTATTCACACACACCCACATATTCACACATGCATTCAGACTGTTCTTACTGGGTACAATCCTTGCTAGTAAACTGAATTGCATGGTCTCTGGAACTTAGTGATAAGTTATTTTTAATGGTTATCTAAATATCGTGATGCAAATTTACACACACATACACATAGAGTACATAAAGACATTCCCCAAATCTGCTTACCAAAAGAGACACAGTTACCCAAAAGAGACGAAGTCAGAAGAGACTAAAGTACTAATAGATGGCATATTTAAATCCTTTCTCTGCTTTTTTTTTTTTGACTGGGGATGAAGAAGATGAGGACAGAGCCCAGACCTTGAAGAACTGTTGTCCTGTTATATGGTTATTCAGCTAACCCAAAGGATGTATAAACTTGCAGAATCTTGGTCCAGGGGGCAGGGTTTGGTAGCTTCCAAGGCTGTGGGCCTTTTTTCCATAGAAAGTGTACACTTATGGAGCTTTTATAGACCAGGCCAGGGTCCCCTGACCCCCAGCTTCCTGGCTGTGACCCCTATCTTTGAAGTCAATCTCAATTGTCATCAGTATTAGAGAAGGCATCATTTCCTCAACCATAACATAAAAGGATTAGATTGGGATCTGAGCAGCAGCCATGGAGTTTAAAAGGCCTAACACTTGGCTGCAGTAGCATCACATTGACTATTCTGGAGTAAATGCAGTGTGTTAGACAACATTTTTCCAGACATGGAGTTTATGGAGGGAAATTAATAAAAGGGGTTTGTAGTGGAGCCTAGTTAATTTCTATGTCCTTTCCAAGCTCCCTTGACATTCTTCAGTTCAGCCTAGCTGGTCCATGAACTTGACTGTCCAGGTAAGATACTCTCATTCCACCCACCCTTTTGTCTCTTCAGAGCCTAAATACAGTTCAATCATTTGAGTAGTGCCTTCGTCTTGGGCAAATATCCTAATCTGAGTTTAGCAGCATCATTCACCCATCTCAAATCTTTAGACCTCTGTGTCTACACCCAGAAGGTTGGAAAATACTTTTTTTTCCTTAAAAGCATGGTTCTGTCAGCAGAATTTTCTGTATTTGCTTTTATTTCCCGAATCTCTTCTTTCTTTTTTATGTATGCATTTTCTTGTGTCTTTCCCTGAAGCTATGCATGTTTTGCTGTATGTTACTTTTCAGACTCAACTTCACCCTCACAGTAGCCATAAAACCCACTTTGTTTTTTCCTTCAGGATGCTGATATTTATCTGGTTACCAAGTATCTCTTGATGCATGGTCACTGTAGGATGGCTGCACTGGGCGATGCTTCTTACGGCCCTCCATATGCTTGTTTCCAATAATTTGATAAGTGCATGCTGGCTAATAAAGTACAATTAGCATTTAGTAATCAAAAGTGTACGAGTCAATATAACCCCCTCACCATAATGATAAGCAAAACCTTTTATGTTGTGATGTCTTAACAGTTAGCTGCATGAGTGCTAAATGTTGCTTTTAATTAAACAATAAAGAATGTAACACCCTTTATGGTATCATTATAAATTTTGATGTGGTACACCAATTTGATTCTTTAAAAATTAATTGCCTAGGAGTATGCTTAAGTAGTATTGATTATGTTGGTGCCTCGTGTTGATCTGTGATACTTAACCCAACATTTAAAATATCTTTTTTCCATTATATGTTGTGATGCAAGAATAAAAGCAAAGTACAAAACAAATAGGCACTTGAATTCTAATAGCAATAAGCAATAAATGTCAGGCATCTGGAAATTATGGTTGCAATTTCATCAGAGTACACTTTGTTCTTCTATTATGCCTGCATGAATTTTGCTACAGGCAAAATCTATTACAGATAACAGTTAAGAACCTTTCTAATCTACACAGATAGTCATGGCAAAATGCTAGAAAACTAAATGTTGGAAAATGTAATATTGCAGGGGAAAATTGACACTTGTGGAAAATAATGTGGTCCTATTTAGAACCACAAATGGCAATAATTTCTTTAAGATCATGGTGTGGTGGATGTTTCTGTGATGAGTGACCCAGATGAAGGACACAGTCGTGGTAATGAATCCTGGGCTGCCAGTTGGGGTGTGTGTGTGTGTGTAGGTAGATGCTTATCTATAATTGAGGGGTAGGGTGTGTGCTTAATGATTGCTACCTGAAATTGTAATTACAGAGCCAGATCACACGTGAGAAGTCTGGGTTTTTTCCACTGCCCTTGGGTACATTAGAGAGGAATATTTCTATTTGGGGGCCACTTGATTCCCCTCAGGAGAGAGATTAGTTAGTATTCACCACTCTTGATGGCACATAGTGACCCTGGATACTTGCCTGGTAAATTTGCTAACTGAGCTTTCAGGGAATTGGCTCCTGTCTATTAACCTGGAGAAATGGCTTTTTAAAAAAAATTTTAAAGATACAATTCAGGGTTAGGGACATAAGTGGTCATCATGCAGGGGAAGCTTGGGCCTCCCATTGATTCTTGTTTTGAAGGGAATGGCTTTCCTGTTCTTCACTCCAATTTAACCTATCTCTGTTATGTCTCAGAACAATAGAACTAGAGGTTGAAGGTGTGGAGTCTGTCATTTGCTTTATTTCCCTCATCCTCGTTATTTTTCACATTCATCCCAAATGTAAAAGCATTGCTATCTGAATTAATTACCTATCCTGTGTAATTAATTACCCCCTGCTTTAGTAGTTTAAAACAACAAATATGGGCACACCTCATCAACAAGGGTACCTGCACAATGAACATTTGTATACCTAATTGAATTGTACCCCACATCTTTAAAATAAAAACAATTTTTAAAAATGTTTGTTATTTCACAATTTCTGCAGGTCAGGGGTTTGGGAGCAGCTTCATGGGTGTTTCTGGCTTGGAATCTCTCGTGAGGTTACAGTCAAGATGTTAGCCATGGCTGCAGTCAACTAAAGTCTTGATGTCAAGCTTCCATAAGATAGCTATTAGCAAGAGGTCTTACTTCCTTGAAGGTGATTGACAAGAGGCCTCTTTTCATTGCCTTGTGGATCACTCCACAGGGTTGTTGAGTATCCCCATAATATGGCATCCAGCTTCTTTGACAGTGATGGATCTAAGAGAAAGCAAGAAAATCACAGTGCCTTTTATGACCTAATCTGAAAAGTCAAACACTTGTTATTTCTCCCATATTCTATTTGTTAGAAGTGAATCAATGAGACCCACTCATACTAAAGGGGAAAACTAAACTCTGCCTCTTGAAGGAAGAAGTGACAAAAGATTTGTGGACACATTTTAAAACCACCTTACCACCTAAACAGGGCCCATAAGCATGGGCTCCCAGGGCAAGCCTTATTTCCAGGAATGCTCAAGTGGTACCTTGTCTGAAGAGACTGTTTCACTTCTTGAACCACACTCTTCTTCTCTCAAATCTAGATAACTTTGCATCTCATTACTTTGAGCATGTTGTCTTTGACTGCTATGAATTGTTATCTCATGTGTATATTTTTTCCCCAGTAAAATGTTAAGTGTCTCAAAGTAAGAGTTGTACTCTATAACTTTATCTTCTTTAGAGGTCATCCCATATCAGGCAAATGCCTGGTGCTCGATAAATAAATATGGGAGGCTGTGGTAGGTGAGAACAGGGCTTTGGAGACAAAGAATCCTAGTTTCTAATTCTGGCTCCACCATTGTAGACTCTTGGAAAGCTAATACATAGGGGCTACCATTAGAATGTAGCTCATGAGCCCATTGTGAAGATTTAGTAAATTAATGCATGTTAAGAACACAGAAAGGGAAACACAAGTTGAAGGTATTGTCACTGTACTGCTGTTGTTGTTTATAGTAATTTCGCCTGTCCCTAGACTACCCTTTGTTATGTTAAGTAGATTGACTTAGATTCTTGTCTTACCAATTTTCAGTATGACATTGAATAAGCTTCTCCTTTTCCATCCATCATCCAAGATCACCACTAAAGATGAAGGTGTCAGGTCACATGGCATATACAGCAGTGGAGAGATGTGGTCCAGTTCTGATTCCAATGTCAGGTCCTTTTTATAGACCCCAGCCACCTTCATCTGAAAAGGGTGTGACCTTGCGAGTAAGTGACTTAACCAAGCTTATTCTTCTGTACATGATAGCAGTACTACTCAGGTAACCCAGAGGAAGGAGGAGCAGGGTCATTTATATAGCTGAGTAGCTCTGATTGGGTCAGGTTGAAGGGAATTTTCTGGAGTCCCTGTAGTTCCTTTTTAAATCTAATAGGCAATTACCAGCAACTTTGCTTCTGTAACTTAGTCTTTATGACACTAAGAGAGTCAAATTCTTTGATATGAAAACCCCAGGGCTTCTACTAGGGTTTTTGAGAGCCTGTACAGAAAGTTTTTGCTTGCTTTGTTATTGTTTGGGATTTTGCTTTTATTTTCCTTTGCCCTATTTCTGCTAACCTTGGGAAACTTGACTTTGTATGACAAATCTGGGTGGTGGGCCCTGTATGACTTTGTTTGGTAAATCTGGGAGATGGGTTTGCCTTTGTATGGCAAATCTGGGAGATGGGTTTATTCCATTAGCTTGTCACCACTTCACACCTGATTGTCATCCATCCCTTCCTGCAGTGTGGTTAGAAGGCCCTGCTTAGGGTCCAGGCCACCAAAGGATGTCACAGCTTCTTCTCTTCAGGAGGTTGTGGGAAGCCCAGTTGGCTGAGTCCTGCCTACCCAGGCTCTGAAATGGGGCTGTGTCAAGTGTTCCTGGTATCTGAGAACAGGTGACTAGAAAGGGGAGAGGATTAAATGCTTCTCTAGACATGTATGTGCACAAGGGGAGAGGACAAACAGGGTATCCCATCAGACCCATATATGTGGGAGAATAGGGTGAGCCCAGGGCAGGAGTGATGGGACATAAAGGTGGAACATATCACAAAGAATGAGGGGATTGACCACAGTACTAAGAATGGCCCCAGGTGCTTGCAGCTGTCTAGGATGAAACAGAGACATTTGAGAGCAAGAAGGCACCAAATCCAATCCCTTAACTTTAGAGACAGAGAAACAGGTGGACTAAAGACATCCTCTCTTGCAATGCTTGCCACCTCCCACCTGGTGGATATTCATGTCAGCCCTTTGTTCTTACTGGACTGAGGTCTTTTTGAGGCAAGGAGGAGCATCTGGGTTTTGAAGGAGAGAGCCCAGGACTCAGGGGCAACAACACTGCACTCACTGTTGGTCCTACAGATTATACACCACAAGGAGCGAGGGAACTCCCAATGACATCTGGGTTGCATCACCCACTTCTTAAAACACTCCCATCAGGTTCTTGATCTATCTACAAAGAAAAAATCAAATATTAGTTTCCAAAAAAAATTAGAAGTCTTAATTGCGTTTATGGTTTTAAACTGTAATGCTAGACAACTGCTTCCAAAGTAATTAAGACACATTGTTATTGTAGGTTAAAAGGTACATAAGGATAAGACATATTTTTCTTTAAGTAAACGCCTCATTCCAAGACAAGTCTAAACCAAATTAGTCTAACTGTAGCACGTAGCCTCATGGTCTCTTAGAAATTTGATTCTTCTATCTTACTTTTTGAATACAGTCTCTGGAGTTAGAAAACTTATTTATTGAACAGGGGGGAAAAAGGATAAGGGCAGTTTTTAAAACAATCACCCGCTGAGTGCAGCCTACAATGATTTTCTATCATACTTGGAGTAGAATCAAAATGTCTTACCCTGCCAGTATGTTCTTGACCTAGCCACAGCCCACACCTCTAGCCTCATTTCCTCAGTCTCCCCTTATTTACTCCTCTCCAGATATATTTGTCTTCTTTCTGTCTCTTCAACATGCCAACTTTATTCTCTTTTTAAGGCCCTTACCTTTGCAGTCCTCTCTACCTGGAAAGTTCTTTTGCCAAATCTCCTGGTCATTCCTCTCAGGTTTGTGTAGTCACAGAGACAGGTGTCCCTGACTATCCTACTTTATGTGATTGTATAACAAGTATAAACAGTGGTAACTATCTTGTTAATTTATTAGCTTATCAGTTTATTATCTGTGTCCTTCCCCAAAACATGAGTTCCAAGAAAGCAGGGATTAACAACCTGGTTTGTCTGTTACTGTATCCCCAGGACTGGGCCAGTGCCTGGCACAAGCAAGTACTTGCTGAAGAAATGAAGCAATCTTGGCTCTTCCAGTTGCCACCTGTGTGATCTTGGGCAAGCCACTCTGTTTTTACGTTAAATTAGGTTGCAAAATTTATTTGTCATGAAGATGAATAATATGTAAGTAAAATGCTTAGCCCAGTGACAAGTTCATAGAATGTGTTTACTATTTACAATATTTTTTTCTGACTGGGGCAAGATGGCAATAGAACTCATCGCAGTGTGTGAGTGTCTGCATGGATGAGTGTGCATAAGAACGAATCTGTGTGTGTGTGTGTGTGTGTGTGTGCACGCACGCACAAGTGGGTGAGTGAATGTTTGACTGAGGGGAGACAGGGGAGCAAGCACCTGGGCCTCTCCTGGAGAAGCAGCTGTAACTTACCATTCAGTGCACTGAATTTGGCACTCCCCGCACCAGGAACACTCACTATTCTCAGGGCATCTCTTGGGAAAAAGTGGCAGAGGTCAGCTATCTCTTGGCACCTGGCACCTGGTCCAACACCACCAACTGCGGCAACAGGTCAGGCACTGGCAGCAGGAACCATGGAGAAAATTCAGGGAGAGGTCATAACCTGAGTCCTGCCGAAGGTGAAGACACCAGCTGATGCCAGAACCCAGGTAGAGATGTCCTTTGGCTTGCCTAGTATTGAGAAGTCTGCATCTTGGGGCTGAGGGGTGATCATTGCGCCACTCTGGGATCAATCATTTTCCAGGGAGGATACTTCAGGTGCATAATACTCAAAGAAAGTGGCTGGCTTGGAAACCTAGATGCCCCACCTTACACACTGGCCCCTTCACAGACACGTGCAATCAGAGTGGGAAACCTAGTAGCACCAGTCAGGATGAATCTTGATCTGATTCAGGTCCCTTCTCCCAACAATCCATGGGGCATCTGACCCATGTGGAGAGCAACCTAATCACTGGTGCAGAAAGCAGAGGACAGGGTCTAGAGACCAATGCCAACTACCTCTCACAGCAAGCCAAAAGTGGCAATGCTTGGGATGTGCCAGTAAAAACAAAACCAAAACCAAAACCAAAAAACCAAAAAACCCGAAGTTCCAGAAATGGCCACAAGAGGGAGTAAGAGGGAGCCCAAGACACAAAAGTTTTGGGTCTTTTTTTCCTATTCCTTCTTTTTTTTCTTTTTGCTCTCCATACATATCTTTGTGTATGTGTGTTCTGATTTGATTCTTCCCTTTTTTCTCCCAATTCTTTTTTTTGGTGTGTGTATGGGTATGTTTGAGGGTGAGTGTATCTTCGTGTGCTGCTGTAGTTTTGTTTCTTTGTTTATCTGTTCATTTACTTACTGCTTGTTTTCCTTTTTATTCTTCTTTTCTTTCATCTTCCTTTATTCTCCCTTCTTTCTTTCTCTGTTCTTTTCCTTTCTCAAATCCCATTTTGGTTTCAGGGGGTGTATATACACTCCCACAGCATGGACATAGTAAAAGGTGGTGGGAAATGGGTTCTAGGGGGCCAACACCCCAGTCAGCAGATACTGCTGTCTGCAGGTAGCTTCCGAACCTTAGCTCTCCCTATTACACATTAATCAAACCTCACAACTGCAAAAAGATAACACAGCCTTCCACCACCAGTCTGGCTGGCTTCAAAATTGAACAAATCCAGAGGCTCTACCTAAGAAAGAATGGGGGTTGAGCAAACAGAAGTGAAAGCCATCCCCATTCTCACTGAGCAATGGAATTGAGGGGGAAAAAAGAGGAGGGGAATCCAAAAATGAAGAAGAGTCAAGGGAACATGGGTACCCCTCAGACCCCTAGAAAGGCAGCACATGGGAATACAGCTTTCAAAAGTCAAACAATGAAGAGCCCCCAGAATGACTGATCTCAGACCACAAATCCAAACATTAAGTTATTGATGGAGATAATGAATAAAAATCATGAAAAGCAGGAAGAAAGAATGAAAGAGTTGATAACAGATGATGGCAATAAAGAGCACAATGAATGATAAAAATAACAAACTGACAAGCATGGAAAGCAGAATTAACTAAGCAAAAAAAAGAATCTCAGAACTTGAAGGCCAAAATATGGAACTTACCCAAAAGTTTTAAAAAAGTAGAAAAGAAGTTTAAAAAGATAGAACAAAGTCTCCAAGATATGTTTGGTTATATTAAAATGTTAAACCTATACCAGATTGGCATTCCTGAGGCAGAAAAGGAGACAGATAACTAATGGAACAAATATTCCATGAGGTTATCCAAGAAAACTTTCTTTATCTCATCAAAGACATGACCATCCAAACACAAGAGATTCAAAAAACCCCTGCAAGGCATCAAAGAAGATCAACTCCCAGACACACAGTAATTTGCTAACACAAAGTACGTATAAAAGAAAATTCCTAAAGGCAGTGAGAAAGATCAGACTACCTAACAGGGAAGACCAATTACAATAGCAGCAGACTTATCTACAAAAACACTACAAGCTAAAAGAGACTGGAGTCCAATCTTTAAAGTTCTCTGTGATAAAAAAATCTCAACCAAGAGTTTTCTACCCAGTGAGGCTAAGTTTTCATCAGCGGGGGAGAATTAAAATCCTTCCCAGACATCCATTCCCTAAGAGATTATGCTGCTTTCAGACCAACTCTATGGGAGATGCTTAAGAAGGCATTAAGCACAGAAGAAAAAAAAGAATGACCATGCAATTCCCAGGAGAACAGGAAAACACAGAATCAGTAGAGACTGCATTGCAATTGCAAACTTGGAAACACACACATACATCAACCCAAAAGTTAAAAGAAAACAAGCAAAAAAAAAAAAAAAAAACTTTATAAGAGTCTCATGACAGAGGTAAGCTCTCATATTTCAAAAGCCAACCTGAACATGAATAGACCATTAAAAAGACATAGCATGGCAAACTGGATAAAAAAGCATGACTCAACAATATGCTGCCTACAGGAAACACAGACTCAAAGCTAAAGGATGGAAAACAAACTTTCAGGTGAATGAAAAAAAGAAAGCAGGAGTTGTGATTTTAATATCAGGCAAAACAACCTTCAAGCTATCTAAAATTTTAAAAGATATGGAAGGATATTACGTAATGATAAAAGGTTCAATCCATCAACAAGAAATATCCATCCTAAATATATATGCACCCAACACAGTAGCATCAGGATTTATAAACTAAACTAAAAAAGGATATTGACTGTAACATTATCATAACTGGCGACTTAAATACCCACTAATAACCCTAAATAGATCATCAAGGCAAAAAATCAATATGGAGCTCTAGAACCTTAACTTTATGGTTGAACAAATGGACTTCATAGATATCTACAGTACACTCCACCTAACAACCACAGAATATGCATTCTACTCATCACCATGTGGAACATACTCTAAGTTCAGTCATATCCTTGGCCATAAATCAAGCATAAACAAATTCCACAAGGTTGAAATACTACCATGTACCATGTACCTTCTCAGACCACAGAGGGATAAAAATAAATATCATCATCAATAAGACTTTCCTCAAAACTCATACACATACACACACACACACACACACACACACACACACACACACACACGACCTAAAAAGCACAATGCTTAGCAACTCCTGGGTCAACACAGAAATCAAAACAGAAATCACACGATTCTTGGGAACACATGAAAACAAAGGCACATTATATCAAAACCTCTGGAATGTCACAAAATCAGTTCTAAGAGGGGAATTTATATCTCTACAAACACACATCAAGAAAATAGAAAGACCACAAGTCTGCAATCTAACAAATCACCTAAGGGAGCTGGAAAGGCAAGACCACCAAAGCCCTAACTTCAGCAGAATTCAGATAACCAAAGTAAAAGCCCAAATATGAGACATAGAATAGAA